>VXBR01001724.1:712323-726149 GCA_013400215.1 Cisticola juncidis | reverse complement strand
GAGGTCCCTTTGAAGGGATGCACACCACTCTGGGGTACCAGGCATTTCTCCTATCTTTGTGTCATCAGCAAACTTGCTGAGAGGGCATCTGCCCCTTAGTCCAAGTCATTGAGTAACTTAAACAATACTGGGACCAGTACTGAACCTTGGGGACACCACCAGTGACAGGCCTCCAACTAGACCCTGTGGCATCGATCACAACCCTCTGGGATCTGCTGTGCAGCCATTCCTCAGTCCACTGAAATGTCTGCTCCTCCAGTCCATGGTCCCCAAGTTTGTCTATGAGGATATTGTGAGAGAGTGTTGAAAGCTTTGCTCGGGTTGAGGTAGACAATATCCACTACTCTCCCCTCATCCAATTCAACTCATTTAAAATGTGCTGTTTAGTAGGGCACAGAGATAATCCAAGACTAGATCTCCTGTGCTAGGCCCCATTCATATGAAGAACAGGAAAAACTGTCTTCTTTAAAGTGATTAACATAAAAAAAAATTAAGATACAGCTGCCACTAAAAACTAGGTAAGAAAGTAAAGACTATTGCAAAGTAGAATAATACCACTTCAAGGACAGTGTTGGAAAAGTGTTTCCAAAAGGTAAGTATGATGGAAAAAGGGATATATTAGACTGGAGGGTGGGGAGACTGAGGAGGGCAGGCTGTCTGTTTCCTACAAAATAAATTCAAAATAAAGCTGAAATTAATTTAAAAAAACATATGAAATTTTCAGTTTCCAGGGTTCTTTAGTCATGATTATTCCTGCTGCCTGATTTCTTTCTATGTCTAGACTTCAAAATGATCCAGAATTTGAATATTAATAACAATATGAGAGGAGGCTCTGTACCTGTTTGAATTTGGATTGCTTCCCTCTTGTTTTTTCAGCACTGGCAAGCAGAAAAGTGGGGGGAAATTACTTATCAAACTTCTCTTGGGTCTTCTTGGAGATAGTCATCAGGGTTGCTCAGAGGAAGCAGATAGGAACAGGCCTGGCAGATAAAGCACTTGAGCTACCTAAAACTCCTGGGAAGAAACAGCAGCAGAAGGATGTGAATTGTATCACACACAATTATGTGTTGTAAAAGAAGGGCTGGATAGATCTGGATACAAACCTTCCACAATCTTTGTCAGTGATACTTCTTCATGTATGATTTGCAGGTTTGTGTTTTCCAAAATAATGAGAGACAGATTCTAATGGCAGTTCTGTATTCATGAGTGTGGGAAAGGTGTGCTTTGTGGGGCTAATTTAAGAAAAAAAATTAAGGCTTAAAAAGATTTATCTATTGATACAACTTACTTGGTGTGTAGGAGGCAGTGTTCCTATAGAATACAGTTAGGTGTTTGAGCATCTGTATCATACAATACAGGTAGTCCAATACCCAACTAGCAGTCTTTTTTCCTTACATTTGTTTAGGCTGAAGCAATACAAGATGCTGAAGTCTAAGAAAATTGTTTCTTCCTTTGTGTCAAACTGTATTTTGTGTTCCTTCTTAGTTGGTTTGCTGTATATATGCACTCGTACCATTAATAGTATTTGAGCAAGTGTATTCTATGTCATGTCTCAAATAAATTTTATCCTCTATCCCTGTGTTAAACTGTCTGAAAAAATCCCTAGTGTGTTACAAATTGCTGTAAGAAAATACAGAGATTACTGGCTGTCCCATGACTTTGACAGTGGTTAGAGAACATTTTAACTGCAAGCCGCTTTCAAAAATTCCATGTAGTACATTGCAACCAAACTGCAATTAGATTGTAACAGCTCTTGGATTAGTTTGGTGTCTTTCAGTTCCTGGTGGGTAAAATCCTTGGCTATTGCTCCAGCTGGTGTCAAAGGGTAGCCTGAGGCTCTCTGGCTTCCACTGGGATTTCTTTTGTATAGACTTCCCACCCTGCCCCCACCACCAACTAGCCCAGCAAGCCAACAGGATGTTTCTGGAACTAAGGAGCGGCTTGGACATTGCCTTTCTCCTGTTATCCAGTGCATGGGTGTGTCTGGAAAAGACTATTAATTGGCTGTTCTTTTGCACAAGGCATTCTCAGCTGCAGAAATATCCCTTTATAGGCCTCTGCTTGCTTATGTAGTTCAGAGAGGCCTTGGGGCTTCTTTGACCTAGTTCCCTGTAAAGATTAATGGGAGTACTGCTCTCAGGCTCAAAGAGTGCTTTTGTTTGTAGTTTCCTCTAGCACAGTGGAGAGATTTGGCTTTGGTGGGCTTGGCATGAAGAGTGATAGCTCTGACCATCTTGGTCTCAGTGGTTACACCTTCCAGATAGAAGTGCTCAATGCTGGAGCTGGTGGCACAAGTTTCATTATGTCATCAGCTAACTCTCTTTAAATTTTGTAGAAATGCAGGGTGTCTACAGCCCTGAAGTTTTTCTTTATCCCCATGTCAGTTCAGAATTTGGGTTGGTTTCTGCATGACAAAAGCTCCTTATGATTAGATAATACACAGTTCAACAAAGAACAATCAGTAGGTCAAGTAACGTGCCCATTTATTAACTAATAAAGAACTCTCAAATATTTGATCTAAATTAGAAGTATTTTTATCCAGTGATGATAATAATGAGAAAGGCTGACTTTTCCTAACTGGTTGTGCTGGGTCTAGGCATACCACTTGATTAATGTGTCCAGGGTGTGATGACAGTTTTAGCATTCTTTATGAAAACAGCTAGCATTTCCATACAGAAATAATGATGCAGAAGTGTAAAATAGTAGAAGCTGAAGCTTCTCTTTGTTTGTCTAGATGAAACTGTGACATGGACACAGAGTGTGTAGCATTTTCTTATACAAAGCTCATTACATTGTGTGTGAACTAATACTTCTAAAGGTTCATGATGTTAACATGTATTTGTTGTTTCTTTAGGATTTCTAAATTTTTTCAGCATCTTAAATATAAGTTTTGCAATGGTCCTCCAAAAATCAGCATCCCTTGTAAATAATACCTATGGTTGTAATTCTTAGATTACCCTAAGAATATAATTTGGTAATGGCACTAGAGTTAAAAATGTCAATATTTCTTTAGATACTTTTTGCAAATAATAATCTTTATTCCTTGAAGTACAGAGAAATCTAAGCTGCAGATGTTTGAGACAGGAAGTTACCTTGCTGGTTAATAGATGAGTATGTTTTTCTGGGCTAGCAATTCCAGAAATTACAGATAAACAGTAGCTGGACTTGCTCAGGCCAAGTATGCAGCCTTAATTGTAGTCCATGGATGTTCACAGAATTGCAATGTTGTGGTGGTTTTTTCCCTTTGATATGAAACAGGAATACAGGCCAATCCTAGGATACCAGTACCCTAAACAGCCAACAAAGTTTTAATGTTGAGCAGAATTATATTGTCATTAATATTTTACTCTGGTTATTATGAAGGGTATGATGGTCCTGACTGCATTATACCCTTGGCTACCTTTTCCCCATTACTTTGACATTTTTCAGTATAAATTGTTACAGAGCACTGAAATGTGATCCAAAAAGCAGGATTTAGAGATTGATTTTTAGTGTTTAACTATTCTCTTGGTGGTGGATGGAAAATCAATTATATTAAACATAAAGTATTTCAATGTTGTCAATTTGGTCTAAGACAGAGAATAAACCTTTCTTATTCTCCCATATTGAGGTTAAAACTTGCAAAACAAAACAATCCATGTTACTCTGTGTCATTCAGGTACCTAACCATCCCAACAGGATCTTTCTGTTTAGAATGTGGTGCCTCATGGCTGCAGTATGACTATTTTTGACTTCACTGTGTCCTTGGAGTGATGCTGCATGAAGCAATGAAGTGCAATGAATTTTTCTCCTGAAACAGATTTGTCGTGTGAGTTCATGGCCATGCTGTAAGGCTTGCCCATGTTCCTTCTCTTAGCAGCATAAATCTGGTATAATTAGAAAGTCAAGAGGGTCATATCAATTTACATTGCTGACTGTGTAGTCTCCAAATATGAATTTAATTGGATTAAAACAGTTTCAATCAGAAACATATTGCTGTTGGCTCCTCAGGTTGATAAGAGGCAGGTTGGGACTGACATGTGAAGATGTGCCTTGGTCAACAACCTTAATAACAGCATCCTGTGGACAGAAAAAGGAGAGCTATCTCTCTGGCACTGCAGTGGAGTTGGTGTCTGGCAGTTTGTGTGTGTATAATAAAATATTCTCATCTCTCCATATAGCAGCTGCGCTGCATGAGAAGTAGTTCACTGAATTTACTTTTAACAGTGTTTTGGTTTCAGTGTGAAACGCTCCCACACACAGTTTTACGGGAATGTCTGTCTTCCAGTTAGGCAGAGTAGTAACTAAAGAATTCCCTTCTCCCATTACCCCTGCCCAGTGGGGGAGGACAGCTTATATACAGCAGGATCTTTTTTTATGTCGATCTGTAGGTGGAAGTGCCCTGCAGCCAGACGCTGGTTCTATGAGGAAACTTGAGCAATAAAAATATTTTATGCTTTTAACCACCCCATCATTCACGAAAGATATTTCTGCAGGTGTGAAGTGGCTTCTCAGTAAAGCTTCCTTCAGAGGCAGAGTAACAGGAGAGATGTTTGGCACTGCTAAAGAAGAGGTCAGATGGCTTACGTTGTCTTTTCAGATTTAGTATGTTTTCTGTGCTACAAGGCAAATAAATGACCTTGCTGTTGTTTCAAGATAAGAGGAAAATTGCACATCATAAACATTTGAGTTGTGGCAATGAGAATTTACTTGGGTAGTAGGACCTACAAATTCGGGGCTCCCACATAGGAAATTAGGACGAAATCATGGAATATAAACAGCCAAACAGTTTGTTACTTGAAGGAAAGCTCTGGAAATGCTCTGTCTCTTCCCTGAGATGCTAGTCGAGTATTAAGCAGTTATTTCTTATAGTCAACTGGAATGAAATTAAGTCCAATGCAGAAATGGGTGCCTGTACTTAGGAACAGGACTACCCAGTGGTAATTTGGGTGATTCATGGACTTGCTAGTGAGCGAGGGTTTAGGACTGGATCATGTCAGTTGGATCTGTCTCTATCAAAAGCCAAAATTTTAAGACGTACACTTGGTCTACCCTTGAATTGAAGCCTCCAGAAATTTGTCTCTGAAGCAAGGTAATTGCCAAGATAGCTTAAGCCTGATTGTCACAAACCCGCACCCTATACTTTCTATCCAAACTGTCTGTTGTTGCATTTGTAAAGAAGGTAAAAAATGGCAAATAAAGAATAATTTTTTCATGCAGCTGTGTGCATAGTGTACAGTCATAACTGCTCCTTAGCTTTCTGTACTGACTGCAGCACAGCAAAAAACCCCTCTGTGTAAATGAGTCACTCTTGGAGAACTTGCTTAGTTATTGACCTCTCACACCTTGTTTGTTCTGTTTTAATCAGCTCTAGCAGTAACAATGTTTCACCACAGGCAGGTCCCTTTCTTAAAGCACCAAAGCTCAAATGTTTATTTCTAGCATGGCTTAAAAGTGGCAGGTTGTTCAAAAGTTTTTGGGCTGTCTAGTGTTTGTTGAGTAGCTGCAGACTACCATGTCTCGTCTCAAATAACACTCCTCTGAACTGCTACTTGCAGAAGGCTAGAGTTGACTGAGAAAGGAGAAAAAGAGGGGAAATTAGATGTCTTCCATGACTTTACTGCTGATCAGGAATGATGTCTTACACCAACTGCAGGCAATGAGTATCAATGAGCCAGTATCAGTGAGCTTGCCTTGCACTGCACAGACTATCCATTAGCCAGACATTAATGGACTAATGCCTGAACTGTCCAGGCTCTGTTATGGGCACTGCAAACCAAGACTGCCTGGCTTACTCAGGAAATTTCTTGGCAGAAGGACCATGGTGTTTCTACTTATTTTTAAGAAGGCTGAAAAATGGCGCTTTCTGTGCATTTCTTTCCCTTACTGTTTCCTCCACCCCAGCTGCCTCTTTCACTGTAGGAGTATTTGAGGGGAAATGTTATCTTCAGCTCTGTTGGGTTTTCCACCAATCTCCTAAGCAGGTGCCTGGAACAAAGGGAAAGTATTTGACTGTTTCTTCCTAAAAGTGCTGTCTGAGATGTCCCATGTCTGCTGCTGTGCAATGCTTACAGATTCATACTCACTTGCAGAGTTTTTGATAGGCATGTGCTGGTCCCTACAGCTCCTAACCTGGCCCTAAAGGCATTAGTAGGAAGTAAATTTCTGGACTTTCTTTTACACACACCATGTGGCCTGAGGAGCCTTCTACAGCTGTGCCATGCCTGGGAGATGCTGCCAAACCATCCTGATGAGACCTGGTGATTCACCAGTTGACTAAATTCTATGTAGGTGGAGAAAGAGTGATGTGGGGTACAAAGCTCTAAGATTTCTTGGACAAAAACAATCCATCAGAAACCAGACTGGCTTAGTTCTGAGACCTGCTGTGACTGCTGTACACAGCTGATGTAATAGACATTCTTCAGGCGTGGGGAAAAAAAATGGATTCACAGGGCACAGCTGCCTGCTCAGGAGAAGCAGAACATGTAGCTGTTTATACTGTCACATGGGTGAAGTAAACACCCAGTACTTGACTACTGGTCTATGACAAATTTGAAATACTTTACTTTTGGACTGGGTCTTTAAATGGAAAAAATATCCTACTCTGCTTGTGGGAAACTTCATGTTATTTTAATTCCTCCTTTCTTTAAAATAATTCATCTTGCTGATTATACAGGCTTACTAAACTTCAGATGGCATGAGTCTTTTCTTTGGTGTTTATTCTCAAGCTTGTCAAATCAAGAACTATGCTTTTAAAAGTTCTAAACAGTAACATTTCTCAATAAACAATTTCTAAATGATACAGAGAACAGAAAAATTTGAAACACTAATAAAATCCTTTCTGCGTGTTAAGGTATTTGAATAAAATTAACTTTTTTTTAACTGGAAATCACTGGGAAGCCTGCTTCCTTTTCGTTAAGACTGATTTAAATAAAAAGCCAAGTTTGTGTTTTAGTTTGAGCAGAATTTACATAATGAAACAGTATCCTCATATGAAAATGATTTATAAAACACAGAAACAGGGCATAAAGGTAGTGGGAAGAGCCCAAAACATCTTTCAAGAGCAATATTCTGTGATGCATATTGTTTTTACTTCTCTGAATAAAGTCAAACCAAAACAAATCTTAAAATAAACAGATAATTTTGCCTGCAATGCTTCCATTTATCATTTTTCCTTGAATTATCTCCAGTCCTCTGATCTAGACAGAGAGAGAATGTGGTCTCATTACTTTAAGCTACATTTATATTTATTTTGTGATATTTATTTTAATATAAATATTTCTTGAAAAGTTGAAAAGAGTCTGCATGTCTTAGTGCTTTTAGTCTCTGAGTGGGACATAAGAATGCAGAAATCAAGACTTGGGATTTTATTACAATAGTCCTACTGAACTCTGGATCATAACTTGTACAGTGCTGCTATGACTTCTGTATTTATTCGCCACCTAAAAAAAGTTGTCTTGGGGAAATGGGCCACCTGCAGAATAAATGCTGTTGAAGGGAAGCAGTAACACTGATTTTGCTTCCATTCTTTTCGATGTTCATATCATTTGCTTTATTTTTTTACTGATCATTTTTCCTGGCTAATGAGATATATCACACTGTTATGCCTTTCACCAAAATATTTGGTCGTTCTGGAACCTTCAAATTTCTATTAAACTATTATTTTACCAATATATAACCTTGTATGTGCCTTAAATCTTTTAAGAAAGCTCAGTTTTTTCTTAGCCAAGCTTGGTGATTTCTGCCCATCTCAACCTTAATCCCAGCCTCTGTCAGCATTAAGTCTTGATGCTCCTAGACCCGAGCCACTTCAGCACAGTGATATAAATCTAGCTCTAAACTGTTCTATTTCCAGTATAGAAATTGCCCAGAGCCTCCTCCAAACAGCTCAGCTATCCTCGCAGCCTGGGCTCTCTTAAACAGCAAACCTTAGCCCAAGTTCTTTTCTGTCAATATATGAAAGCACTTGTCTACTGCACATGGCCTTTGCAGTGACTCAAAAGGCCTTGCTGTAAACACAGTCCTCCATCTGATCCTAGCCCTGCTGTTACCTCTAGCTTTAACTTCTCTTTCTCTCTGAGACCTCTACATTTAAACCGAGTGTGACAAGGTTAATCCATTGGTGTTAGAAATGCAGGTACATTCTGGCCCACCTGTTCCTCATTGCAGACCTTCCAGCCCTAGCACATCTTCAGTTCATCTTCAAATGTCTGCTGCCTTGAACCCTTTAATTACACAAAGAAAACATACATAATAGGAAAGTACTGGATTTGAAATGAGCTCAAATTTTTGAATTTTAACTCTGGGATCAGAATGGGCATTTCTGCCAAACTACTTTTGGTTGGTAAATTTCCATAACTTATCCAACTTTACTGATATTTTCTAGTTATCTCTTGGGTTTTTAGTTTGTTTCATATTCTTTTGTAATCCTTGATCTCTTGAGAGAAATGATATCCATGAGTGGAGGTCTTAAACATTGGTTAAAAGACTATCACTCAGAGATTTACTTTTCCTCTTTATGTAAAAAGTTATAATTTCGGATCATTTGAACCTTCAAAGGAAGATTTATATATCAGAAAAGTTATATCCAGTATTTTGGCTTGGTAACAAATTATTTTGTAAAGAAACAGACCAACCAGATTTTTTTTCTATTGGCTGCACTTTTTCTGCTGAGAAGAGTGACATTATGGGTCCCATAATGCTGAAGTTCTAAACTGGCTCATCTTTGCTATCTGAGATAACTGTTATTTTTTTTTTCTTTTTTCCTTTGGGTTTTCTGAGCTTGAGCCCTATGGAAGATGACAACTAAAAGGCAGTTTATATCTTGGAAGTCCAGAAGACAACTTTATGGTCAAGAGTGCATTCATCACTTCGTTTGACAAAAAGGATTCAGCTTGTTTTCTGCATAACAGGTTTTATGGTTTCCCAACTTAGAGCACAATCTTAGTTTAAAAAAAAAATTTAATAACAAGTCCTTGGATTATTGTTTATGAGTTTAAATTATTTGATAGTAGGCCCTCTAGGCACTTCAATGAACAACCTCTTATGATCTTGAGGGACTGAGGAGAGAAGTTCTTTGAAGGGACGGTGGTTGTAGTTTTTGCTAAAACTCTAGATATATATAGCTATTGGACATGAAAACCTTTAGGTCCTTGAAAAAACCCAGCTGTTTTGTTCTGCCTGGTGCCCAGGCAGACTTCAGCCTCTAGAAGCTGACAGAATCCCCAAATATAATTGAGTACATTAAAGGAAAAATATTTAGGGCTAGGTAGTTTCTTTCTACATGCAGAAAAAAGTATTTTGTGGATTCAACTGTTAAGTATCAACTAAGCTCCGGAGGATTTCAGTTTTGAACATTACTTATTTAAGGTTGGGTTTGATTATTTATATGTGTATTTGGGTTTTTGGTGGAGATTGTTGGTGGTGTATTTTCCCTCCTCAAAATAAATGAAATATATTGTATATATTGGTTAGACATGCATACTAATGATTAAAAAATTATTCTTAATATCAATTGTAGTTCAGGACAAAAAAGTCCCACTTAAAAAGCACCTTAGAGACTACCATTTCCTGCATACTGTTAAAAATTATTTGTATGGCCCTTCATCCTGTGAGAACAGGTGCTTGGGTGATCCTTATACTACAAGATCATTTTCTTGCCTTGTTCCCTTAAGGAACAAAAAGAATCTAGTTCAAGGAAGGATGGCTGCCAACTCAGGGTCTCTATATGGAAGCTGGAACAGAGCAATGCACAATACAACCAATATGGTCAAAACATATGTTCTCCCCTTTATTCTCGAAATGGCTGGTTTTATACAGTGCAAAATAATTTACAGTTGCAGGTGCATTTTTATTGGCATTCAGCATGAACAAATATGTAAACTATCTCAGTTTAAGGCAGCTACTGTGATTCAACTCTAATTGTCCTATTCAGTCTATACACACACCTTAACCTAATTTCTAACTGCACCACAAGATTATCTGCTTCTACACGGGCCCAAATCTGAGGCCCAGTTTGGGACAGCTCAAACTTCATTCCATAACACATCATGCTCCTGCTGCATGGCTGCAGTCTGAAATGGCAAGATAAGCTGAGGGAAGAAAGTCGATGCACAGGAGATCTGTATATTTATATGTATAAATGCAATTTGAGAAGAAAGAATATGTGAACAAGATCATGGAATGATAGATTTGTAGAGAGAAATAGAAGCTAAAGAGAAGTTGGATAAATTCATTTGAAGGAAGATGAGGAATGTAGGAAAGAAAATAGTGAAGACAAGCAAAGATTTCTAGGAAGTTTGAAATATTATAACACATGGAAAACTCAGGGAACTACAGAAGAGGTTACTTTAACAGAGGAGTGGGATTTGGTAAACTACAGCGTTTCAGTTGTTCTTTTGCAGCTAAAAGTATCTGAGAAGTCCAAATGGGGAAGGACATCTATGTTTAAAAAAGGAAGATTTTTGTTGGCTTTGTTGGGTTTTTTTGTTTGTTTGTTTTGTTTTGTTATTCTTCTGTGGTATTTCCCAGCAAATAATTCAACTTTATTATTTTTCCTGAAGTATGCCTTTATCTGGATTATACAATGTTGAGGTTCTTGCAAGTCTAAAAAAGGGAATGCTTTAATCTCCAGTGTTCTAAAATCTTATCTGACCAAAAAGTTGTCCCCAAATACACAAATCTGTGTATGCTTGTTTCTCTCTTGCCTGGCCTCAGATGATTCACTCTACTTCTCCTGTGTTCTTACCTGTTAAAAATCTGTAACAAACTCGTAGTGTTAATATCTCACAGCTGCTTTCTCTAACTCAGTTAGCCAATCTAGAAAACACATTCTCCTCCCTTTTTATCCCTCTCCACCTCCCTTGGCAGGGAACTGATGCAAGTAGATTTTTTTATTTGATCCCTAGACATCCTCCCAGTTTGCCACATTTTCTGTCAGCAAAGAAAAGAGCAGTCTCTTTTATCTTGTTTGACTTTTATCTGTTCTCTGTTCTCTAAGCTATGACCTAGTAGAAAAAAACAGTCATCACTTAAATTCAAGTTTAGGTGAAAGATCAGAATTACCTTTGCTAGCAGTCCATCTTTGATGCAAGCTCACATGATTGCATGAGAGTACAGCCTTCAGTGATGTTGCTGAGAGGGCTGTCATCAATGAAAGCAAATAGAAGTTACAGGAACTTCTTTGCTGAAGAGTGGTGGTTCCTTCATTTGTTAACAAGAATTTGAAAAATGAATGGGAAAATAGTGATTCAAAGCCACTACCTGGGGTACTTCTAGTATTCAACCATAAACTCTCTAAGACGACCCCGACAAACTGAAAAGCATTTTGTGACAGTACAGTTATATAAAAGGATGCAGTTATTCATTTTCTTTCATGTAGTAACGTACTTGCATAAAAAGGACCCAATCCTGCAAAGTGCACACATTGGTAAACTTCAGTGCTACCTCTGCAGTATCAGTCAGGTAGCTCCTCTACTGGAATCCCAGAATATTAGAACTTGAATGTTTCTGTTTCTGCTTGAGATTAAAACATTAAAATTCCTCTCTTGTTCCCATCCAAATTTTTCCAGCTACCTCAACAAATTGTTCCCCAAGGTTTAATTAGTACTAAGAAAACAACTGCCTTTGCTATGTAATGAAGCCACCCAGAGCAGTTACAGCCCTCCCATTCCAAAACAGAAACTTTTTGCTATCCCATGCAGTCATGCATATTAGCCTCCTCTAAAGTGCAGCAGGACACATCTGTCAAACACATAGGTCTAACTTTATCATCTATATGTAATAATTAATCACTAAATGTATTGTATTTATTTTAATGTGGGTTTTTTCTAATTCATTCTTCATTCCAGGACATTTACAGTATCTGGCTTGAAGAATTTTATGTCTCCCATATTCTTTAATTTTAGCAAACAATTTTTGTCATTAACCTCCTATTAACAGTGGCCTTATCTGTAGTCCTCAGCTGGAGTATGCACTGAGCTAAAAGTGGAAATAGTGAGTCAGCATCAAAGCAGGAAATCAAGTTACTTGGAAAAAAAGTATTTAATTAAATAAAATAAGCAAAATATTTGGGAGGTTTCCTTGTGAACAAAAATTAGAAATGCTGCATTGTTTTGTCAAAGATGCACAGGATCATCCAATAGAAGTTGCATTGCCTTTCATCAATTTTAATGCAGCTTGTGGCTCTAAAACTCTGCAGCATACAGATGAAGGAGTCTGGGCATATCAGTATGCTAAATCATAAGCAGTCTGTTCACATTCTGCATCACTTGTTCTGCAGGTTCCAGATCAACCTGCAGAAACTGAGTGAGTGTTGTGTGAAATTTGTTGCTCTCTGAAAAAACTTTGATGAAGTTTTTTCTTTTATATTTGCAACCACTTTATAAATTTTCTAGTAGCTGTGCATGGAAAATATTGCTGAAAACAACACTTGGCCAATTATTGGCTGCTTTGGACCAGTTCTACCTGTTATGTAACTGTCAGGAAAGAAGGAGCACACAGAGTAATGCATTTCTTAATTTTTTTTCTGAAATTTAATGGTTTTAAAAACTTCATGAGACATAGCAATACTGTTTTTGATGTTTTTCTAACATCAAAATAGTTTTCTAATTACTTGTTGTGGAATTAAAGGCTGGTGTTGTTGACTGCCTCAGATAAGAGTTTCAAACCAAAAGACCACTCTTAAAATTTACTTTCTCTAGATAAGAGTTTTCTTACACAAATAAATGACTACAGTCACTGGATCTCTGCAAAATTTGTAGCAAGGAATGAGTCAACTGATGCAAATGTATATCTGGTAAAGAATCTAAAAATATATATTTCTCATTTTCAATGTTACTCTTACCAATATATGGACCATTTTGTTTGGGGTTTTGGGTAGAACCCTTTAAGAAAAACTAAGTTCAGACTATCTTTAATTCTTTCCTTCATTCTACTTGTACTGATTGTCTTGGATTTTACTAGTAACTAAAAAAACTTATTAAATCAGACACTTAAAATACTTATTTACTCTTAATTTATTTTAATCTAAAGCCCACTGACTTCAGCTAATTTAAACATAAATGGTACTTATTTGTATTTAAAAATAGCCTTAAATTACAGTCTGTACTAGGTCATAGTCTCACAATTAACAATAAATTTGGACGTTATAAATAAATAATGGTTTCCTAGGGAAAAAAATTATTTGATTTTTTATATTAACATTTCTTTGCCTGATTTGTGAAATAAAAAACTGGTCTTGCAAAAAACTAGATCAGGTTCTTGTAGAGAAACAAATAGACATAGACTTACAGCCTGACTAGTTTGCTGTGTCATCAACATATTCTGACAGTCAACTTCTAAATTCAATTGACTTCACTGAGATGAAATTTTAACAACAATGGATATTTATGTTTTTGGAAGTTCAAGAAAAATGCCAAGAGATTTGAAGCCTTAAGAAAGCAATAGTAGAGTTCTTGTACATCTGTAAATGGACCATGTATTACAAATATTTTTGAAAGATGAAGTTTGACACAGAAAAACTGCCTGTTAAAACGCAGCAGTCACTTAACAGATTTTTTCCTGTTTTTTGCTTGTGGTTTTTTTTTGGTTTTTTAACACTGTAGGTCCTACTGTCAGCTAACTGTGTGCCATTGGCAACTGTTCATCTGAATTAATAAATATAAAGAACCTGAAGAATGCTAATTTCAATTTAGCCTACAGGCACATGATGACCAAAATGTCAGGATATGAATTCTGACTGAATGGTCCTTGACACTTTAAAAAGTAAACAAAAAATACTAATAAGAAAACATAGCAACTAAGCAACTAACCCAGCCCCACCTAACAAAAAAAAAAAAAAAAAAAAA
>VXBR01001724.1:518142-712269 GCA_013400215.1 Cisticola juncidis | reverse complement strand
AAAGAAAAAAAAAAGGTGATTAATATTGCTTATTGCTAATTTCAGCTCTGGTTGTTCATAAATACATATATGTTTTTCTTTTCTTCTGTTCAGAAACCAATGTACAAAGTTCCTGTTTGCTAGTGACCTCAGTACTACTTGAAAATTTTTCTTTCTTTTGGTATTTCTTGAAGTGTGCAGTAAGAATAAGTCACCAGAAGTAAAATCAATCCTTTAAGTGGTTTTTTGGGGTTTTTTTCTGTAAGGAAACAAGATTTTTAACACAAGGGCCAGATATGTGCATCTATTATGTCATCTGGGATTCATTAACTAGGTTAGTCTGCACTTAAATAATTGACTGGGAGGACATATCTGTTATGGCAACACACACTGATTTATTATTTCAGTGTTAATGTACCAGTGTCCCAAGGTCAAAAGATCCAGTCCTCATCCATAAGTCTGTAGCAAGTTTTCTGGGTGCTCCCACATTTTACAATTTTTCCTACATTTCTTCTCCCACGTGACAGTGCTGAAAGCTCACTGGCCCCTTTAGGTGACACACTGGAGTAGAGGCAGAGGGGCCTGAGCCATTCCAGTGCCACCTCAGTCACAACTCCTCCACTCATGCCTGCCAGCAGCCACAGACTCTGTACTTCAGGCCTGATTCATTAAAACTCTCCTCCAGTTACTAAAGATAGGGAAATCTCAGTCACAGCAGAAAAGGAACTGCACTGGGATGGCTGAAGTAGTTTTGATGGGATGATGTTACAGCTGGTCCAAGTCGGGTGTTTTGGAAGGGAACCATAATGCCAAACCACAGACCCTTGTATGCTATTGTAATGCTTAATTGAAACAGACTGTGAGTCTTCTGTTCTGTGAAAGCATCTCGCTGCAGAGCTGCTTTTTCAACAGTAATGAGTTAAATGAGCTTGCAAATGAGGTCTGCTAACAAATTGTTAGCAAACCCGTCAAGTCCCCATCATTCTTTACCAGGTCATTGTGCAGAATTTGGTGTCTCAATAGTCCAGCCTTGTGATTCTTACTAAAATTAATTTTTTCCCCTTTGTCTTTAAAGTTTCCAGAAAGAGTAAGTTAAATTAAATTGTGCACCACACCTGAAAGAAATGTAATATACCCTCAAATCTCAAAATAATGCTCTGACTTGCACATTTTTTCTGTGTTTTCTGTGGTTGTTTTCATGCTTTGCTCATACTGGAGGTGTTTATAGTGTTTGGAAGGAACAAATGAGGATCAGTTGGATCATGATTTATGTCAGTGGGTAGCATTTCAGCAAGCATGAGTCTTTATTTTTAAGTTAACTCTGAACCAAATGTTGACTGCTTCAGGTTTAAAAATGGAAAATTATAGCTTTACTTTTGTAAAATTACAGTTTTACTTCAGTGAATCTGCTGATCATGGCTGGTATTGTCAGGAGTGACTTGTACCTGTTTCTCTGGTGTTTAGCATTCTTTGTAAATATAGTTAGACTGTGTTCTTTGAACTGGAGTTCCATGTTATTTGCTACTTTTTCAGTGCAAGTTATGGTAGTGTGGGCACAAGGGTGGTCAGTGAAATGGAGAGACAATCTACTCTCAAATTAGTGCAGACTGGAAAGATAAGAATATCAGCAGGAGAGTTTGCTTCTACCTCAGCCATTCTAGCACTCTATCTGTGTGAACTGCTAGCCCATAAAGAGTTAAAAGTGTTTGTTTCACAGGAAATTGGAAGAAATTTATGTGCGCAAGTGAAACTGAAAGGTCGAATGTGTGACTCATATCTATTGACAGATGGAATGAGCATAACATAAGAAGACAGTGACTAGAAAACAAGCAGGTTGTGTGAAAGTATTTTTAGAGACTAATTTCTACCCAGCTGTGTCTTCTATGAACAGAATAAGTTTGTCAAAGTTACCTAGAAGTTGCCTAATAGCTACCTAGTGGCAATTAATTACTTTGAAATGGTTTGAGTGGATACTTCATCCCTTGGGATGAAAAGTTAACATTTTATAGCAGTTCTACCTGAGACTTAACAGAATGTAGGTAAACAAGAATTAAGAGAACATATAAGTTCCTAATAGTGCTCATAAACTTTTACATACCCACTTATTTTACCTCAGTTCCCCTGTTGACTCCCACTTCTGTGCTCTCTTCCCCTCTCAACCTATCTTTTTTTCAGCTTAAAATATAACCAACTTGCTAGTTATATAATAATGACTCATACTTTCATTGGCTTAAACTTTATCCAATCTTTCTTTCATGTCATTTTTGGTCTTTAAATTGAGATTTAGCCTCTTCAGTTTTGGCTACTACATTGTGGGGTTTTTAGCAAATTCCACTGATATAGCTGGAAAAAATGATGCTGCAACTAAGGGTATAAAAATTGTTTAGTAATACCAGGATAGAGACTTTGCGGTATTTTACATGATAATGCATCTTGCTGGACAATGTATAGAAACCCACAGATCCTATATGGTATTTAATAGTCTTCAGCAAATTTGGACTCAGGTATAGATATAAGCCACACAATAAGGTATATGGGAGTGTTTATTTCCTCATTTCCTGGAAAAACAACCTGGGCACATCATGCAATAAAGCATATATATTATTTGGCTTGTGTATTTTGTAGACTATGGTGTTAAGTTCTGAGGCTATAAACTCCAAACTTAACAACTGCAATTTTTTCTGTTTTTCCCTTCATATACATTTTGGCCAGACAATCAGAAATATATTACACACACGTGGAAAATTACAATAATGACTGAGAACCTTACAGCACAAGGAAATGTGCTACTTCTACCTCTTCTCTCTCTCTCTCTGAAAGGAAGGGGTCCAGAACTTGAATTTCTATGAGCCACAAAAAACATCGGGGTATAGAGTAGGGATATTTTGTCCAGCTTGTGGAGCTCGATCTCCTTCTCCCATGCTGCTTTTGTTATATTTTTTTAAATTAACTTTATTTATTTATAGGCAACTCCTCTTTCTAGACTATAAGATGCTTCCCCTGATGTCCTGACTATGAGATGGGCTCCAGTTTGCAGACCTCCTGCTCTGTAGCCAAGCGGAATAGTGAAGATACCATGCAATGCAAACTGATTAATTATTTTTGTTAAAGAGGGGAAATGGAAAAGAGGAGAGATAAAAATTTACCTCTAATTGGGATATTTTAGCAATGCCAAAATCTGGATTTATTTTTCAATCCTTGTATTTTGTTTGTTTTGATTGGGTGGGATTTTTTTTGTTTTTTGGGGTTTGTTTTGTTTTGTTTTGTTTTGTTGTGTTTTTTTGCATTTTTGTTTTTTTGTATGAGATCTCTATAGCTATAAACTACTGGTAATACATGTTGCCAACAAGGTTCTCACAGGAGCTAGTAGGAAAAGTGGAGCCTGTTGGAATGAAGCAAACATCTGATGTTCTCTTTGACAAGAAATGAAATCCACAGTACATTAATTCTACAAGTTTACTGTGATGCTAAATCACTGAGAAACAGTGCAAGTAGGATGGATAAATCCTTCTGTTAGTAAGGCATGTTGCTCCAATTAACATTTTCCCTGCACAATTATGTTATAAGATCTATAAAGGTGAAGAGCATAACTTGTTCATTAGAGTGGGCAGCAGGGAGTGACAGTAAAAATGGATGTATTGCAAGTGCTTTTTTGAGGTAAGTGTATGCATATGTTGATTCCACTGTCTATACTCCTTTCTCATCCAGACATTTGTCTAATCTTCTGGAGCTCATCCAAATATTAGCAGCATATGTTAATCTGCTTAGAATGGAAAAGCCAAGGGGAGTAAAGACCCTCTTTTGCAAATAATATAATATTCCTGCACGAACAATGTCTTAGTGGAAATCTTCTATATGAAAATAAAGGATGGCATGATAAAAAGTAAATCATGCAATTCATGGGGCATTTTTTTAATCCCAGCTGATAAAAATATAATAGCAATTTTGTGAATGAAATTATCTCTTTTCAAGCATTACTCATGATCATCTCTATTTTAAATTATTGTTTTCCCAAAGTAGAGGAAAAAAAATATTTTCTAGATTTTCAGTTTTCCATCTCTTTTACTTGTATTCTTAAAAAGTAGTGTTTTCTCAGCTTTCCTTGAAAAATCTGTAGGAGAATACTGTTTCACATTTCAAATTTAAACTGAGACCTAAAATCCCATATACAATTAGGACTTACTTTAAATAAAAGTAGAATCTGGCAGGTTACTATAAATGTAAAGATTACAGTAGTGGGTGCCTGAGATCTTTTTTAAGATTAAGGGAATGTTCCAACTGCTGCCAGTATCTGGTAGAATACATACCCTAACCTGCCATCCTGAGAGGGGATGAATTGTCCAATACAAATGAGACAGACTGGTCCAGTATCTGCTGTTAATCAGTGCTCTACCTATGCTGCAGGGAATCTGTATCTGAATTTCTGTAACCGTTTTTGGTGAATACAGAAAAGAGCCCCTACCTGGAGTATTCTTTTCTGTGTTCCTCCAAGGTTTTCACAGTTCTCTTTGTTTTGAAATCTTGTGTGCATGAAGTTTAATTAAATTTAAAATCTTCCATTTGTTTTATTTTCATTGAGCGCTAAGTGACTTTGCAAAACACTTGGGGTAGGTTTTGGCATTGTGATTCGACAGTCAATGGAAAAGTTGCAGGGGAACAACAAGCAGTTTTTACACATCACTAAGAATATATACAATATTTCTTAGGTAAACAAGAAGGAAATACAATTATGATTTTACAGATCTCTGAGCTTAGGAGTACTTATAGCTGGGAGAAGATCCTGGGAATTTCTTCTGCAATAAAATCACTTTTCTGCTTTAGATTTTAATTTTCTTCACTTTAAAAAAATTTGCAAAACTGTTCTTGATGCTACTATCTATACCTCTAATATGTCATTAAGATCTGTGTCAGAGTACATCCTGACCTAAACTAAACCAACAACTAATAAGATGATTAAAAAATAATCTGCATCTCTGTATAAAAACAGCACAAGATCTGATCTGCAGCATTTATGTTTTGATTCTTCTTTTACTGTGACTACTGAATGCCTTGACTACTAAAATACTGAATGCATTTTATTCTGAAAATCAACTATTCTGTTAATATGACTGTGCAATTCATGTACCTTTGAGTTGAATCACCCGACTTTGGTCCATGCCTGTGTTGTGATAGGACTGTTGAAATGGGAAAGGAAGAAACTGAGATGGACAAAGTTGACCTCCATCTGAAGAGAATTAATTCTAATGACCAGAAAGAGGTAGACATATGTTCATACATCCATATGCATGCATGAAGATGTCAACCTTGCAATAGTCATGTCTTAGTTCTTATGGACTTCTTCTTTCCCCTTTTCACCTTTTTCTCCCCTGTCTAATGGATTAAATTAAATAATAATTTTTATCCTTTTAGGTAAAAGTTGGTTAGTAGTCTTGCATACAAGACAGGAAATGTAAGCATTTCAAATTTTTGAAAGCAACAGTAGAAATCCTGTAATCAAATATTACGAGATGCTGTTGCTTTGTATAATGACTTGTCTTCAGTATTCTGTTACAGGTATTGAAAACTTCACTGTTACAGTATTGTTTCACAAGTGGCAAGCGTTCCCATACATCCATTTGGGAATTTTTAGACAGTTACAGCTCTCATGAACAAAACCAAAATGGTTCAGAGGAATTGATAGAATTTGGATGTAATTAATTTTCCAAACATGCTTGTGTACATCATCTCATAGCTATATGTAAAGATATCTGTCTGCTTAGATAAAGGTTACTGGAGACTAGGTCATATGCCTGAAAATAAAAATGCGATGATTTCCATTCCCCCTTGTTTATCAAAGAGGATGGTGCAGTGCGTGATTGGACATCATTGCACTGAAGATTTTTCTGTCTCTAATTAGTTTATTTATGTTTTTCTGGGGGCTTATCAGCTGTGTAGGAGTAGCACTGCACACTAATAGTATTTCTCTTCTAACCTCTGCCGCTGCTTTCAGTGGGTTTAATCTGCATGTTTACTTACCTGTACACACAGAAGTATTTTTGGAAATTTTATTTGGCTGTGGGGTAGGGGAGAGAAGGGCCTTCAGGTCTCTAAAGACCTGTCATAAAACTGTTACAAATTTGAATCCACATGGTGCTGAAGAGGGCTGCAGACCTCTCACCGTTTTGTTCAGGATCATCTGTTACTCCTCTGCTGTGTTTGTTAGAAGATAACTGCCAGACCTCCATGCTTTGTAGGCACACTGAATCAAAAAATAAAGTAAAAATACGTCGGAAGAACCTGCCCAGATGCGTTGAACTCCAGTAAGTCAATTTAGACTTTGATCCTGTGTTTCTTTGGTAGGCTGAAATTTACACACTTGACAAAATGTCACAGAAGAAAACCCAGAACATTCCGAGAAGAATATTTTGAAAAAGTATCAGGAGGTGAGAAACAGGGATCCAGCAAAGAAGGAAGGCATCTCTCTGCTCTCTGTAGAGTGAGCTTCATCTGCAGAGAGGAAGCTGCTGGAGATATATTCTGTTTCAAGTCCTTGTCCATGGCCTTTTATTTTACAGCAATAACTTTGACCTCCTTCCTACAGCAAGAATGATGATTTGAACAAGGCCAAGTGGAAGAACTGCAAGGAATACTGCAATAAGAGTTGAAAGAAGCAGCTTTCCTCAAAGAAATTATTAAAAGTGTTAGTTTTTCCACTGTACAAATTTTGTGGTTATGTATTAATTCTCCTGGTTCTTCTAGGCATTTTCTATGGTTTCTATGAAATTTATTCCACCTTCAAAATGTGGTGGTGTTGATGGATGACATTCACGATGAAAGCTTTTGGGGCTTATAGCACCACTCAGTATACTCTGAATATGTTCATCTTTTCACCTTCATAGTGTTTACCAATGGCATATCAGTAGCATGCACTTCATATCTTCAGGAAAAGTGTTTGGGCTGGTGATACTAGTCTCAAAGGGAGTTGAATTTACTCCAAAGCTGTGATACTGCAGCTGGTGGTACCTGGATAGGTAAATGGCATGATGGGTTTACATTGGCTATCTGCCAGGTGCCCCCGGCCACAGTTACTCCCCTTTTCAGCAAAACAGTGAGCAGAAAATATGACAAAAGGCTTTTGGGTCAAGACAAAGACAGAGAAATCACTCAGCAATTACCTTCATAGGTAAAACAGACTTGATTGGAGAAAATTAATTTGATTTGTTACCTATAAAATTAGGATAGGATAATGATAAATAAGATAAAATCTTTAAAAAACTGCCCCCAACCTCTCCCTTCTTCCCAGGCTTAATTTCACTCCAGACTTCTCTACCTGCTCCCCACAAAGCAGAGCAGGGCTGTGGTCAGTTCATCACACGTTTTCCCTGCTGTTCTTCCTCCTTACACACTTTTGCTGCTCCATGATGGGGTCCCTCTCACAGCCAACTCTTCTCAGTGAACTTCTCCAATGTGTGTCCTTCACTATTTGCAGTTCTTCTAGAACCTCTCCAGCGTGGGTCACTCAGGAACAGGCTGTTCTGGTGTGGGTCCCTCACAGAATCACAAGTCCTGCCAAAAGACCTGCTCCAGTGTGAGCTCCTCTCCACAGGCCCTGTCCTATCCTCAGGAGCCTGCTCCAGCAAGGGCTCTCCACAGGGGCACATGTTCATTTAACCCCCACTTGCTCCAGTGTGGGTCTCCTCCTGGGGCTGCAGGTGGATTTCTACAGCCCCATGGATATCTTTGGGCTCAGGGGTGCTGCCTCACCCTAGGCTGCACCAGGGGCTGCAGGGGACTCAGTTGCAGCACCTGGAGCACCTCCTGCCCCTCCTTCTGCACTGACCTTCCTCTCACATATTCTCACGCATCTTTTAACTCAACCTGTTATCCATCCTGGTTAAGAGGCTGAGGGCTCCCCTGCTTTTAAACATTATCCCTGAGGCACTAGCACAGTTACTGATGGGCCCAGCATTGGCCAGCAGTGGGTCTTTTTGGGAGACAGCTGAAATTAGCTCCTTTGGACACGGGGAAAGTTTCTCAAACTTCTCAGAGAAGCCACCCCTATAGACCCTCTGCTACCACAAGCTTGCCATGCAAACCTAATACAGTGATAATTTTTATTTTCCAGGTATTTCCAAATACCCAACAAAAAGGGAAAAAATTAATAGCCCATTGTACTGTAAAGTCAATATTCAAAAACAGTAACAATTGTTATCACCATGTACACAAAAATGATTGTCCTGAACTCTCCTAGCAGTAATTACTTAATGTTTAAGTAGTTGCTTAATACAACACCTTTTAGGCAGAAAAAGATGTATGAAGAAACTCGACTTTCCTTCTTGTCACATTTTAGAACCTGTCTGAAAAAGGCATGAAACAATAGCAGAAAATGGCTGAATATAAACATTGTTGTGCTTCATGATCATTTTAAAAGGTTCAGGTCTAGTTGGTAGTAGATAGATCATGTAACTGTATGACCTGACTACAGAAAAACATAACCCCCCTGCTAACTTATAGTTATGCAGTGCTCTGTGTTGTACTGCTCTCTCTTGATGGTTTTGGTAGCCCATTAATAAATAGCTGAATAGAAAATGGGAATTATTTTCACATAATCATAGAAGAGAACATTGAGATGGGTTCTTTTCTGTGGATGAAAATCACAGAAATAGACATTTGATGCAGTCAAACCAATTTCCATTATTAGTCTATTCTGCTGGGCTATTCTCAGTTAAGATGCACCAAATTTATAATCGGGCAGGAAAAAAACCCGATTAAACCAACATTACATGTTTTCTATAAAGAATGATAATAGAATGGAAACCAGAAGAACAAGTTGATAGTCTAGCAGCTTGCAAACAGAGGGGTTAAACCCTCTCACCAGTACTTTTGCAAACCTGCTATTTCCTTCTCCCTTCCTTCCACCTGCAACTTTGGGAATGCTGTCTTTTCCACCTTTCCTCAGAAGCCAAGCATCTCTGCTCCACCACTCTCTAGAGCAGTGCTAGCCTGAAAGAAGAACCATTCCTGACCATAACCAGAGATGGGAAGGAGAGGGATCTTGGTGTATCAGGTCTTTTTTTTTTTGGTTTTCCCTCTTTGCCAAAGTGATACCTCCAAGTTCAGCCCCAGCACAGGATGCAACACATCTCATGTGCACAGCTGACCTCCCAGGCTGTCTGCTCAGGAATGGCAGTGTCCACAGCTCCTCTGAGAAAGCTTTCAGACTTTATCTGTTGAGATGCAGGGCTTATTTCAATTACTCTGCTCTGAAAACCCGTTGTCATTAGGCAAGCTGAGACTTTCAAGGGGCAGTACCAAGACACTGCAGTGGCTTTTGCAAATGGTTTGGAGAAAGGCTGAAAACAGAGCTTGAGCAGTCTGTATTGCTGGGCTACCTGCTATGAAGAAACATGAAATCCAGGTACACACATGAAATATTTACTGAAAACAGCTGAAATGCTAAGCCACAGCTCATCAGCCTGTGAATTGGAATCTTCCTTTGTTTTTAATAAAAGACACTGAGAGAAACTAACTCTGACTAAAACCACTGTGTGTGCTGGGTGCATGAAAGCAGGCATCAGTGTGTTCTTATATCATCAGGAGTCCCTTAGTGATGGTTATATGCATGCTACGTGACTATTATACCTCTTATTTCTGTTATTGTTTTTTTCCTTAGTATTTATTTTAAGTAAGCATATTCATTTAAATTAAAATGCCAAGTGAGTAATGTGTAACTAGATTGAGAAACACAAAAACTCATCATTCTGTTAGAGGAATGATTTATTTTTTGTGCATAAATTCTAATGTTTGAGTGTAACTAAGAAATAAACATGATTTATTGCTGATAATGATGAGTGTTTCCGAGACCCAGAAATTGTCAGAATATCAACTGTCATCTTGGTATTAATGAGAAACAAAGTATATAAGGGTGCATTTATTAATAGGCTGTACACAGAGTCTGAGACTTAGTGGTTTGGAAAAGTACTACATTGTTTATAGTAATAAAGGTGAAGAAACACAGGAGGAAATATCCCTGGGGCTTAATCAATGATCAGCATATGAACATAAGTCAAAGATTGTTTAAAATTGTTCCAAATGAGAAATAACTGACGTCAAGAGCTTGCTTGACTTCTTACCTGCTTCACACTCTGGTTGCCTGCAGTGACAAAAGTACAAACAGAACAAGCTGGGTTAGGCTTGGGGGCTTTTTATTTGCATTTAATTTAATTTATTTACAGGAAAGCCTTAGATATCAAGGACAGAACTGTCATACACTGGTAAATCTGTGTTTTGTTAACATCAATAGATAATGAAGCCAGGAACAAACAATTGTGTATTGTTAACACAGAATTGCACTTCTGCACTGCAAGCCACAAATGACATTTTGGTCACTAACAGAGTTTTTTTTTGTGTTAGCAGCGTGACGCAGGTACAGGGCCAAACTCACTGTGACCCCATGGCCAAAAAATGTTCCACAGAATTCCTTCAGCCATTCAGTCTTTCAGAGAAGGAGTTTTTGAGGTAGGATAGAAAAGGAATTCTTGGAATATGGAATCAAATAGGCATCACACGTTCACATAGGTGCTGTGCAGCTGCTGTAACTGAAGTTGCTTCCATGGACACATTTATTTCAACTCTTAGCCAGGAAACAGTTCAAATGATGAAATTTTCCTGTTTACTGTTAATCAGGTGACTCAGCTTCTCAGATGTTCAAAAGTATCTCTTCACTGATGTAAAAGCAGGTCTGAAGTCCATCTTCTAGAAAGTTTATGCATACCAGTGAAGGAATTTGTCTTGAGGAGACAAATAAAAGTGATGTGTCTCTGAGTGTTTAAAAGTATTGTTTATGCAGGACTTATGTAGTTTTCTATTTAATCTATTAAAGAGAAAAGGAATGCATTTAGCAAAACTAATCCAACAAAAGGAAGAGTGGATTGTATCATCTGTGAAAATAGTGGAAGTGTTACTGGTCTTGTTCCAACAGCTGGCCTACTTTCATAACTGATTTTTTCCTTTTGCAGTGTGGAAGCCCATGACAGAGCAGTGAACCCACAGCACTGCACAGACCAAAAAATGACCTGTAAGGTCAAATCAAATATTTCCTTATACTACATGGACAGATATTTTCCTTACTGCCTGTGGTTCAGTGATTGAAAGAGTCTTCTTCCTGCACCAGAAACTTGTTTCATGAAATCTTGAAAGCTACCTACCTGCTCTGTCCTTCACTTCTCCACTTTTCAACAATTTCAGTTTTCATCCCACATATTCCTATTTGCTTCAGGTAAAGCATTATCTCAGTGAACAACAGCCCTGTTCACTATATATCCTGAAAGCTGCTCAGTCTTTGTTAGGAACATGCATGACAGACTCATCTGAAAAATAGCTTGCAATCCTGCTGAAGTGTTTGGGTTTTTTCTTCTTTTAATGCAGTTACCTGTTACTTCGGTGGGATTCAAAATTGTTTCAGAAATCTTAAACATAAATACATAGGCCTGCCTGTGCTATTTTCTTCTAGAGAAGTTGAACATATGGAAGAATAATTTGCTTCAAAACCAGGTTCTGGATAGTTCAAGTAACCTTTCTGTGTGTCTGTGTCACTGCTTTGAAATGCAGTACTACTGGGAATAACGAGCTAGCATTTGGGCTTGCGGGGGCATGGAATGAGTAAACACCTGAAAAAAATTGCCCACAGGATTTGTGCTTTACTTAATTTTGCTTTCATTAGGCAGCCTTTATCATTGTGAATAGCAAGAACCACAGAAGAGTAGACTAAATACAGTTCAAGTACTGCCAGCTAGAAACTTCCAGCACATGATCAAGTGAAAGTGCTGTCTTCTAGAGTTTCCACTGTGCGTGTTCCAGTCAGTCTACCACACACACCCTCCTTCTTTTCTTGGAATGGAGATGAGCCCACCAGTTCCTCAAATGCTTGAATTTCTCTCTAATTAGTTTTCCATTTGGCCCTCTGGTCATCATTCTTTCCATCACATGAACTTTAATAAATACAGAGAATTGTCTAAATTCCCTACTTTGTGACCTGGGATTACAACAAGTCAGTTAAGATTTTTAGCATATTTTTAATGGTTTGGGAGTTTTGGAGAGTTGAGTTTGGATAATTTTCATAGGTTTTTGTCTATCATTGGTAGGACACATCATTTAAATAAGTAAAATCGCAGTGACTGGCATTCCCAGTCAAACATACCTGAGCACTGCTAAAATCCTATTTTGTGAACAGATGAGTTACAGGACTTGAATAACCCAAGCATGTTGAGTTGGATATCTTCTTTGTTTCACTGTGTGATTAATCAAGATTTCATAACGATAAGTAACCCCTTGGAAGTAATGACGTTAACAGTGCTTACTCCTGCTAAACAGGGAGGCTCCCTTGCCTTTCAGTCACTCCAGTTTGTTTTAATATTTAATAGAAAACACTACAGACAGGAAGGATGAACTGTGTTCTGTGGATATTCTTTATCCATGGAATAAACCAGAATTCTTTTTTTTTATTTTATTTGACTGTATGGAAGGAGATATGTGAATGACTCTCTTTTTTATCATCAGAAGGCCATGTGGTTTTAAAATGTCTCTGAAAAATTATTTATAGAGAATTTTTTGTTCTGGAGCCTGTCTTTAAGAGGAGAGGGTGGAGAATGCTAGTGACAATGAGTCCTCACATTTATCAGCAGATATTAGACAGGATTGCAATCACCCTCTGTCTCCTCTTGTCTTCTTTAGACAAGCAGAGATGAGTGCTTTAAGAAGACATTTGATTTGTTTATGAGTCCACTGCAACAGGGAAAATGTTTTCAATTTTTTATTCTTTACACTTACCTCATAAGATCACAAGAACCATATTATGGTGGTAATATAAACATTTACAAAAACTCTGTCTTTAATACAAAACACAGTAGGTAAAGCAGAGCATGGGAAGATGGAACAGCTGAAGAAGTCTGTATTGTATCTATTGTACAATGTATGATGGTATCACAATATGACTGATAATTTTAAATACATCAGAAAACATTTCTAACACTAGAAATCTAAAAGTATCCGTGAAGGGCTGCAATACTCCCTGTGTCTGTGTATCTATGTGTAGGATGTTCTAATCATGGGTCAAAATTTTGTGTTTATTTGGAACAAGTAAATGAAATGATGAAATTACTTTTTATCTGAGTCCCCCATGTGTTGCTTCCTTGCCAATAAGTGAAAAATGTAACCATCACTTTTATTGATGAATATATTTTTCTTGTTGGTTTAATGATAATGCTACAAACTTCTCTGTTTGGAGGAGAAGTCCTGGATTCTCTGCCTGAGTCACTGGGGCACCCTGGAATCATACAAATAGAACCATTCTGCAGGTTTTGGACAAATTAATTTTTCTTTTCCTACATATAGCTTTAATTGGTTCTTGAAAATTTGTTCTATTCGCTAGCGTAGGCTTCTTCCTACAAAATTGCATTTGCATGTAAGCTTAACATAAAAACTATTTCAAAATAATCCCTACATTATATGACATTTATCCCTAATGAACTTCTACTTGATAAGGTAATTTCTACAGCAATAGATTAAATATTAGAGAATCACAGAATGGCTGTGGTTGGAAGGGGCTTGTGAAGATCATCCACGTCTGACCCCATGCTTTTGACAGTGACCCTTAAAATATTTGTACAATTACATTTGTGATAATAAGATACTAGTATATCTTCATTTTTTTTTATTTCAAACATAGGGAATAAGGTTAAGGGGAAAAATACCTGGAAGAGTGCAGAGTATATTTCCAAAAGTAGACTTTTGTGGGTTTTTTTCAGTTTGATATGAATTTCAAGATTATCACAAATCTCATTGTGTGCTAATTTCTTTTATTAATGTTTCTAAATTAAGCCATATGGGTTTGCTTATGATTTTAGAGCACCCTAGATCAGAACTCAGAACTGAACTCTCATTTCCTTACGCTCAGGACTCTTTCTTCCTTTAAATCTTCATTTAAATGCTTTTTGTAATACACTTTGAGGCAGGGCAATAGCATATAAACAAGCATCTCCAGAGTACTTCAAGGAGAGAGGGTTTGCAGTAGTGAGAGGTCCTGAAAGAGTTTCTATGATGAGAATGCCTCTTTCCTGTTTCATCCTTTGCACAATACCCACCCACAGCATCACTGCAGATACTCCAGCATGTGTGTCGAATTAATTATTAGAAGTGAAATCTGGCCCCACTGATACCAGACAAAACTCCCTCTGACTTTGGTGGAACAACATGTAGCACACGGTGACTCGTAAATATGAAGAATTCAGTAGCAGTGCTGAAAAAATAGTTAACATTGGTGTAAAGATTAATTTGCTTAGTAAAATTGCCTCAAACAAGTTACTGTGGCCAAAGGCATCTTGTTTTAAATTTTTAGCTTTTCTCTAACACATCAAAATCAAACACTGAATCTTATGATCTATTGCTAAAAGTCTGTAAAAATTCCAAACTAAAAAGGAGAAGCTTTGTAGACATAGTTTATGATATAAACAAGTAATACACAGAGACAGTGAAAACTATTAGCAGTCTGTCTCACACTGTATGTTGCTTGGGTTAGGGGAGTTAACAGCAAAGATGGTGTATCCTTACAAGCTGACTAGGGAAAATTACAGAATTCCTTCTGAGTAAACAACATTAGAAACGGGTTTTTTCCCCCCATCTACTCTTATGTTCTTGCTAAAAAGATTAAGTTAATCAAAACCTTGTAGATTAAATAATTAAACCTGTAGATAACCACAATTTTTTATTGTTAATTAGACATAGAGAGGTGCAATTTTCATAGGATGCAGAGTCCCTAAATTTAGCTGTGGAATATTACATTGATCACACACAAAAAAACATCATTGATTCTCTGGGGAAGGGTTGGACGTCAGTGTGTGCGTTTTGGCTCAGACCACCTTTCACCTATTAAAGGGGGTTCCAGTAGATCTTTATCCTTGCTGCACATAGCAACAAAATGTGATTTGCCATCCTTAACCCTTTGAACACGGTCAGCATCTTAGCAGGATGATTCACACTTACTCAGTTACTCTGCTTGCATGCTCTGTATTATATCTGAAATCTTTATACCAAAAGTGCACTGTCTTTATCTTCTGTTGTTCTGTCAATTTTTTAATATATATGTGTTTAAGTATTTAATATACACTGAAGCCATTAAAAATGACTGTAAAAATCTGTTATATTACACCTCCCTACTATGACAATTTCTTTCTACTATGACTCCTTCCTTTAAATGACTTGCAGCCTTTACAAATACAACTGTGAAATTAAACCCTGACATGATGCAAAATGCTGCATTTTATTTCACCTGTTTAAGTTTACCAAAGGCAGTGAATCTTATTAAATACTGTGCAGAATATTTTTATTGCTGTGTAGAATATTTTTATTGCTGTGTAGATCTTTGTCATTATGCAGTAGGATAATTCTCAATCCTTTTTCCAGCAATCACTAATTAAGTGTAACAGACATGCATCCAGACACTCCTGAATTTTAATCCTCATGTTTCTTAATGAGTTGATCAAATATTACACAGAATGTAATAAAAATATGGGACTCATTTAAAATACAAATATATAATTTGTATAATTGTCCAGCTAATAAATTATGTCTAAATATTATGATTGTTTGTGCAAACACTTAGGGATGTGTCCATGCAAGTGGTAGAAATAATCCATATGTGCATATGCAATTAAATATTCTATACACACAATTGTTCATAATGATTTTCAGAAGCATGCATGGCACTACATTTGCAGAATACTTTCGAATCTAGGCACAGGTCTTGCTTAAAAAGAACAAAATTTATTTATATTAAAAATAATGATATATAATTAAATTCTTCGAAGAGTAATTTAAATAAAACATTATCCAATACCCCTAGCTTGCACCTGACTGTAGTACTGGCCTCTCCTACCTTCTAAAATGATGGAAGAGCTTCTTTCCTCCCCTTTTTACCGATGGGAAATTCCTGGCAGCTGAATTGCCTGTTATTTGACCTGCTTTAAAATGTTTTGCATGGTTTTGCAGAGTCAAGGAGCTTCCAGTAGTTCAGATAAGCTTTCAGCAAAGATCTAAACATCCTGCTGCTTAACTAAAGTGATGTTTTGATGTTCAATATCACTTAATTTTGTTTCATTCTTCTTCATCTTAAAAAGCATCTGCACGAACTCAATATTATTTATTGGAAGAAAAATGAAAGTAAAAAATTGTCAGTTGTGAGAAGCATTTATTTTTCTCCATTATCGGTGGTTTAAGCACAGTACTCTGAATGGTGAGAGCCAGCCAGAGCTGTCTCTGCATTATTCTGTACAATATGATTTAGCTGGGTTCGGTTGATATTTTTATTTTCCAAATCCCTGGGCTCATAAAGGCTGGGAAGACCACAGAGACAGATTGCTCAGGCACCAACGAGAGAATGTCTTGTGCTGTTTAGCAGCAAGCCCTGTGCCTGCCTGTGAGAGAGGCACAGAGAGGGAGCATATGCAGGGAAGGCTTGTCATGGTGCCTCACGCTGCTGGCAGGCACCGCGCTGCCTCCGCCCTGGCGGGTGGAGAAACACCAGAGTGTCTGCAGAGAGAAAAGCCTGCTGCTGGGGACTGATATCCCATTGCCCTGGCATGCAATGCCTCTTGTCAGAGCAGCTCTGGGCTAGTCCCATGGGCTGCTGCCTGCCCCTCTGCAGCAGTGTGGCCACAGGGGTCCTGCAGTGTCTCCCCCAGACAAAACCCAGCTGGTGGTCAGTGAGATCCCCCCAGTGTGAAACAAAGCACAGCACAAGGGATTGGGCAGAAACTCGCCTCAGAAGGGTTCTTCTAACCTCTGCTGAGACACTAATAGACCTTCACTCTTACTCTCTCTGAATGGCACACAGTACATGGACCTGGGTAGATCAGAAAGAGCTTTTAGGAAAAGAATGTTTAAACCCAGATTGATCTTGGCTCTTACTTACAGCTTTAAAAGTGAAAGAGCACAGAAGAATGTCCATGCTGGGATATCACCCTTGCTTTCTTACAAATTCCTCTCCAAATAACAGTCATTCAGATATTTAGCTACTTACTGTAATATACTTTACAGTGATGGTTATGTACATATTCTGAAACTTTGATTTTATTTTCATTTACATATTTTTTACCATCTTCTGAATAAATCCAACTTTTCATATGATGCAAATTAGATGTGTTCTTTTAAGTAACAATTTATTTAACAGTCTAATTAAAAGTAAAAATATAAATTTAAATGGGATCTTCAGTTCTTTTTGCAACTAGACCATCCCAAAAACAAAAGTGTCCAACAAAGAATATTCACTGAGAAGAGGGAGAGCTTGAGAAATTAAGAGATGGATCAGGCAAAACCAAAATACCTCATTTTGACCACTGTCTCTTCTGTAGAGATGAAATGAGTATCTTGGGAGACTGACAAATCTTCTCCTCCTGCTCTTCTATTCCATCCTGGCGCATGTCAATCCTTGAATATTTTCCACAAGCTTTCCACTATTCACTGTACTTTCATGCTCCAAGCAATGTAAAGGATGTAAGAGCTCTTTGAAATTACAAATGCTGTAGCTATGTGTTGTAACCACTGTGTAGGGTCTCACTCCTGCTTGTTGCATCTCTCCCTGTGCAGACATGTTGCTCTACACACTGGCAAAGTCTCATAGAAGAGTCTTAAAGGATACCTCATTCAGCCTATCATTGTTTCCTGAGACAATTAGCCTGGGAATTTGGACCTGGGAATTCAAACTCCCTTATTTTACAGAAGGGGCTAAACTAGTCAGTAAGAAAAACATGATTCATGTTTTAGATGCAAAGCTCTTCCCTCACTTATCAGAAATACTTTCATGTGAACTAGAAAGCAGCTGTTGTAAATAAAATTCAGTGTAAAGCAAAAAGGTAGACTAAACATTCCCTCCACAGAGTTGTTTTTATCTGGAGGATGGGTATACATCCATTTTATGTGGCTGCAAAGGCCAAACTGTCCTTTTTAAAGCACTCCATCTGCAGTGTGTCGAAAATAGTGCTGTCCTGCACATGCTTAAATTTTTGGCAGCAAAGTGACACCTTAATTTCTTTTACAGTAAATATATAGATATATTACACAGTGATATGTAGAGCAGATGTTTCTAAAAATGTAAAGAAATTCCAGTCTGTTCATGTTGATGTAGTAGCTTTAGTATTTCAGAAAAAGATGGTTAGGCAATGCAGTCATGGTGCAAACATGAATATTTGAAGAGGCTGTATACAAACACCTTGTATCAATGGATATGGCCATGACATCTATGAATAAAAAGAAAATTTATTTCAAATTTACCAATAGAAAAAATAAAGCACTCCTTTTAAAAGTTTTCAAAGTGAGGGACAATTCTTGTATTCAGAGTTCCAGCATAACAGGCTTGACTCATCGATAGATGACACATCAAGCACAGGGAATTTGAAAAAGCACTGCTTAACCTCACTAAAATAATCATGGTTTTGAGAACAGGAAAGAAGGAAAATTGCTTTCTGATCCTTGACTCCACTATGTTCAAAAAGGGTAATGAATGTTCTGATAAAACACACTTCATTGGACAAATAAATCTGGTTCAAACTGACAATGTTATGTAAAGGGTTGTTCAAGTCTGTTTAAAAATCATCTCAAAGCAGAAAAAAACCCCAAACAAACCAGAAGTCCAGTATGAGACAAAAAAAATAAGTTTACCAGTGCATTCAATTTTTTTGGTTGTTTCTCTTGTAAAACCTTTTTAGTGACCTCCTTCACTTAACAGACTAGCCCAAGAGTATAAAACTATTGGAAACGAGGAAGGGTCTCAAAACCTCTAAACTGCAAAGTACCCAAGCAAACAGACTTTTAAAAAAGAACAAACACCACCACACACATCCCCTCAAGGCCCAAATGCTATAATCAGCCATTCATAGGTGGACAGCCCCAAGAATGAGGATTTGTTTTGTCTCATACCAAATAGAGCAATATGGTACCTTTCATTTAATTCACAGCTTTAAGTTAATTAGAAGATCATAGCTACTCCAGGTCATTATTACTGAATTAATTCAGTTGCTTAAAAAGAAGCACTTCTTGCCATTTGAGATGCGATGGAATATATCTGAGACAGTTGCATGAGGTTTGGAGATTATGATCTATGGAAAAATGTAACCTAGATTAGCAGCTAGAGGCCAGCCTGAATATCAGAGGCCTTGTCAAAAAGCACTAGATATCTGTTAAATACATTGAACTTTATGTTTTCAATGTTTTAATGCACCTCAAACATCTTTTGAAATCAAAGGGACAGTAAACTTCAAGATTACATCTTTGAACCCTAAAACTGTGCAATTGTGCATAGTATAAATTGTGTATATAAGCTTTTCCCAAGGCTAACTAGGTTTGTCAGAGGTAGTATAAGTTATTGAAATATTGCAATTGTTATTAATGGTTAATTAATAACAACCTTTTTTTTTTTTTGTTTTAAGATTGATGTGTGAGTAGAACCAGTGGAAGAAAATAAAACCTCATATTTTGCAAAACATGTCATTCACATAGAGTTTTTGATTCCCCCTAAGATAAAGGACTAATTACATGAATTACATAAAAAAATACATGTTGAAAAGCCTATCTAATTGGGTAGATTTGCACATCAAAATATGATACAAAGCATGTGTGTAGAAATTATGCACAGGAATATCTAGGAAGCCATTCACAGAAATGAAAGTAAGGCAAGCCATTCTGGGAAGCAAGACTGCCAGAGCTATAAATACATCCACAGCCAACAAGTCTTTTGTGAGGAAAAGTATTTGTTTGTTTGAGGTAGAAAAAAAAAGGGTTAATAACCAGGTACTGCCTGTTTTAAGAATCTCATGAGCACAACTCCTAGTTTTTTAGTAAACAATCTAAATGCAACATACAATATCATCCATTTGGGAGATTTCCTCAACTTAGTGCAGTCTGACAGCATGAAAAAAGGCTTGAAAGTGTTTGCATTTTCTTCACACTTGCTGAGCAAACTGACAAAACATTAAGCATCACAAGTGTTAACACTATTTGTTTATGATGAAATAGTAGCTTTTTCTGCAAGAGCAGAAAACAGCAATAGTGAAATATCACATGATACAGCTAAAGAAACTCTTGGGAGACTTACAAAAAAGCTAACAAGACAGGAATCATCAGAGGAGAGATTTGTCAGCCAGCTGCTTACTTCTAAATTTGTGATGTACATTTAATATCTCAACTTCCCTTTTGTAAAACTGGGGACTTGCACACATCTGCTAAAATGTGCTCCAATGTTGCTGTCCAAAACATCACTGCATATAAGAAAAAGAGTTTAACATAAAAATTGAGAGCACTGCTTCCTGTTTTTTGGGTGATATTTCATCCATGGATCCACATGGACAGAAACAAAATAGAAAAATGGGAATATCTAAGTTCTATAGAAATAAGGAATAAGACAATTCTTAAAACCTTGTGCAATTTGTATAAGAAAAGCTGTTTTTAAACATTTTTGTGTATATTAAGCATGCTATCCCTAATATGTTCATCACCATCCACAAAACTGAAATTTCTGACTATCTAGTATTTTTTTCTCAGCGATTCTCAACCATTTATTGTCTCTTCTGTTGTGAAGAACAGAAGGATGTAATTTGGTATGAAGACAGCTGAGATTTACTTACTCTATATGGTCAAGCAGGGAATTCATCTGAAGAAGTGTTTTCTTGGACTCCTTCCCCTCAAAACCTAAAGCCTCTCAAAATCTTGACATTATATATAAATGCAGTATGAAGATAAACTTGTTTGAAACTCATGAGATTTTCACAGAATAGTTAAAATTACACAGATGTACAGTTGAAAATTATATCTTGTTTAATTGCGTGCCTGGAGATGGATTTTTGGGTACTGACATTTGAAAATATTGGCCTTTGCATAGAAATTATTCCATGATAAATCTGTTCAATTAATGACATTTTATGTCCAAATATCTGTCATAGTTAACAGAACTAACATTGCTGCTATGTCTTAAAATCAAGTTATTTCTAATATTTTGTGAGTTTCTTAGCATTTGGATTTTCTTTGCCAGTAATCCAGGTGGGTACAAGAAGTTCTTTTTCCAATACACTTCATCAAAAGAATAAGTAACAGTCCTCAGACTTCCAAGCAATTCTGCAGATGCAATAAATTTCTTGACTATGGAAGGCTAAATATGGTAGGCTAGAACTTAAAACATTTTCTCCTTTATAACTTTAATCATGATGACTATAGGTTTGAGCTATATCAGAATTGAAAAACAATGAAGATATAAAAGAGGTTCTGAAGTTGTTCGATTTTTTCAAAAGGAAATTCTAAACTTTTGAGATATTTTTTACTTTTATTTTAAATTTTTCTTCACTCCCAATTTGTTTTTTTTCTCTTTCAGCAAGAGGGTTGTAAGGCCTGAAAAGCTTTTAGGAGAGCTGGGAATGGAAACAGTGAACAGAGGAAAGTGGGTTAGTTAATTTTTCTACTGAAAAAATGTTAGTTAATTTTTCTACTGGTTTTATTAAATGAATTGCTAATGAAACTACTTGCAAAAATATCCATTGGGCAAAAATAAGCCATTGAAGAGCATTTTTTTTTCGTACTTTCACTGGAAGTATTTAACTTTAGTACAACTGTAGTGTCAGTGTTAGAAAACAGTATCCAGCTTACATATTTATACAGCTGAGTATGAAATAAGACATCTGTGACCTGGGAGGGAAAGAAACAGCAGGTACAAATTAAAACATGAGATATTAAAACTTTGGTTCAGGCAAAGCACTTTTCACCTTAGGGCACTGGAACAGTAGAACAGGTTGCCCAAAAGAATTGTATATTCTCCATCTTTAGAGATTTTTTCAAGACATGACTGCTTTAAGTCTGGAGCAACCATGTCTTATCATATGGCTGATTCAGCTCTGGGCAGAAGTTTGGCCTAGATGAGCTGCGAAAATCCCTTTCAAACAGGGTTTTTCCATGTTTTAAAGATCATGCATTCAAGCTTTTATTGTCTGAATATCCACAATTCTTTAAAGATTTTTTTTCTCTCAAATTATCAATAACACAGCTTAGAATGTGTATACCCAAGAAATGAAAGCTGAGTAGATATGATTGCTGGCTGCAAAACCAGCATTTAATGTAGGTCCTAGAGTGCACGTTGTGATGTGATTCAGGAAAGGACTGAATCTCTGAAGCTGTACTCTGGCAGCCTGGTGGTGGCCAGTGTGCATGGATCCAGTGCCTAAATCATGCAGGGACAGTAAATACTATAAAGGGAAAGCTTGGCTGGAGGATGTTCATCTCTGGTTCCTGCTGTTGCCAATGAGAAGAAATACTCTTGTTTTCTGGCAGAGGCTGGAGAGCACTGAAGCTAAGCTAAAATAGTCTTTATGATTATGCCTCAAGTCTCTACCTCTGAATTTCTTGTCACTAACATCTATAAGGCCCTTGCCTCTTTAATCCCATTCATTGTTTTCCTTATAGATCAAGCTCTCTGTGGAATGACACTATGTGAAGGTATTCATAGATATAAATAATTTGCACTGAAGTGACAAGTTTGAATTGATCCTTCATGAATATTTAATGGTGATAAATTTTTTCAGATTAATACAGCTCAGGTGTCAGAGTTGAAAAAGGATATTTTTAAGACTCTGTGAAAAAGCATGGATTGATTTTTGTCCACCTACAAAGCAGATTCTTAATAAAATTTGGAGACGTTTTCAAGAAATCCCAGAAGAAACTTCCAGAAGCAAAATAAATTAAGATGATACATCACTGAAAACAATTCTGTTTTCACAGATCAAGTAACAATTTTGGCTGTCACAACTATGAAATGTCTCTGTGACTGTGCACAAAAGTTAAGATGAGCAAAGAAAGTTAAGTCCATACACTTCTGACAAATCCTTGTACTTGTGGTGTTCTATAAATAAATATCCTGCAGATACATTCAAGACTGTAGTTGATTTCATGCCAACATTTTTAATCTATTTCTTCTGTGAACTTTTGCAGAGTTGTTGCAGTTATTTTCTTTTAAATGAGAAGGGGATACCATATTTAATTTCCTCCTGTCTACAGATCAATAATTTGATATTCTTCTTGACATTCGGTAGGGTGAATTTTTTTATGCCTCCCACACTTAATTTTAAGTCACTTTCATTGTAATAAAAGAAATTTTAAAAGCATAAACCAGTGCATTTTGAACATAAATGTATAAAAAATATGATTAAATGGTTAACCACCTCTTCTGTCCAAGTATAGAAGCACTCAAATTAAAGGTGAAATTGAACTCATTAAATTTTTTTCATATTGAAAAGTTCAGTTCTGTATCCCAAAACTGAAGTAAGCCACCTACACCTGTATGTGTTTGTATTGCACTACACAACATTAAAAATAGAGAAAATTTTGTTAGCTACATATTTGTTATGGAAATGTGGTTTTGATTCTTATCTTTTGGCTCTCTATATCCTCTGGGAAATATCCTTTCCATTTGGTGATAGATGGGAGAATTATATTAATAGAAATATGATTTAGCCAAGTTATTAAAATTCTCTGAATCTTAAGTTAGGACTACAAATAATGCAGCAAGGTCTCTTTCCATTTTCAGTTCATACCAATTTCCCAAACTTTGATACAGACCAAAATACTTACCCAGTGAGTTGGGGCAGAGCTGCAAGTTAAACATTTTATTCAAATATTTTGAACTCTTTATTTGTGTTTGGAGTATTTTGTCAGTTCAAAAAAGAACTATTGGTCTCTGGTTGTTTGGGGTTTTTCCCTTCTCCCAGTTACTCCTATCTTTTAAGTCCCATTATATTTATCATGTAGTATTAAAGATATCTTACTCAGGTTTGCTCCAATTTTACTTAATTTAGTAATTCCACTGTAAATCAGACTTTACAGACAGGACACAGTTTTCCCCTAAAACTGTCCTTGTATTAACAAAAACAGAAACCACGGAAGAAATTGAGTTTGCATCCTCAGAGCTGTAGAACACACATCTTATTTTTCCTCTTATTCAGTGCTCTTCACTGCGCTGGCTGCTCCTTGCATTGAGAATGTTTCTCATCTTGATGTATGAAAAAGGCTGGTGTTCTTTGCAGGATCTGAATCATGAGCCTTTACAAACAAATGATCTCTGGTGTTGGGTAAGCAGGGCTGTAGCTCTGCAACAGCAGTCTTCTGCATGAAGTGCATTGGCCCTATCTCAGCTTCAGTTATTTGCCCTAATAGGTTTCCTTCTGGACATATTTGTATTTGTTCATCAGACAGTACAGCTGAATGGAACTGAAGAGGAAGTGTTGGGAAAGAACATTGATTTATGCATAGAGCATCAGAAGGATTTGCTTCTTAGCCTTCTATTTCTATCACGTATGAAAAGATTCTTTTTTAGCTGTTTTTAGAAACATTTTATTTTGGTAGGTTTGAATGTGCTTCACCAGGTTTGTTTATATCCCGATCATCCTAATGTTTTCAAAATAAGTTTAGATGAAACTGGAGATAATAAATTCCTTGAAATGATCCAGTGCAGACAGCAGTATGGTGTGCCTTATGTAAGAAATCTTTGATATTGTGATTTCACATTTGACATTTCCAGAGACAGAAGTAATCTCCATCCTGTCCTTGCACATAGAGGATACTACAAGAAATTTAAGTTGGGTTCCATGACTGATGTCTGGGGATCTTCCCTACTCTGTTCTTTCCTGATGGAAGGTGAAAATATAACTAAAATGAATCAGAATAAAAGGATACTTCACTGTCTATTTATTCTTCCCACCTTCACATCCTAAGTGAATGGAAATGATGAAAGTCTATGACCTCTTCTCAGTTTGAAGTTGGAGAAGTTAATTCTTCTCTGAATCACATCTGTCATAGCTTGACATTTGTTTATTTAAACCTAGGCTTTGATGGCATATCTGTGTAATGAAATATTTTGTGGTGGACACCAACTTCTCACCTAAACAAAGGTAACCTGCATGAGATGGAGCCACAGCCAGAACTCGAACACAGCATACTGAAAGATCTGGACCAAATTAAAATCCTTCTTACTGTAAATTCTTGCATATGTTGCCTCCATTAAGTTAGTGAAACCTCATCTTAAAATAAATATTTTTGTTCCCACGGAGGATCTTTTCCAGATCCCTACTCCTTTGATGCGTAGAAAGCTTCTTTTAAACTTATTTATGGGCACCTCATGCATATTTGTCCTGTTGACACATTGACCTTTCACACAGCCTTTTGCCTGACTGCTTTCTTCTTCTGGTATGTTTCTAGGGAAAAAATTATTTCTTTCCTTGGCTTCTCCCTCTTCCCAAAGTTTCTATTCTGTTTGGAAAACCAAGCCATTTTGGCCTAATTTTCCCTTTAATTATTCTATCAATTCTTCTGTTTCCTTTCTCTGTTAGAGTTGTTATCATAATGATGGATAAACGCCAGGAGTATTCCAGGTAAGACTTTATCTTTTGAGAATCTCATGTTTAAATTTCAACCAGTGCTGGTCTGATAGTGATTCCCTTCTTGTTTTCAGAGAGAGTAAAGATACCATCAGTGGATATTTAGCAAATAAAAGGTCTGCTTTTGCAAACACTGACACTTAAGGTGGCATACATAATTATATCTTCTGTTGTCAGTCAAAATTATTTTTACTCCCTAAAACAAAATATCGAGTCCTTGCTTGGGGAAGAATGTCTTGATCCTGGTATTTGGCCATCTTCAGCAACTTTTGTATAAATATATATTATATCTGTATATGAATGGATATTGATGATTTCTAGTCCAAAGTTATGGGTCTGATTCTCCCTAGAAACCAAGTGCAAAACCATACATATTTTCATCACAAAATATCATATTGGTTGCCTGATGTATCATCCACTTCACTTTCAGACTTCCTATGAAGATGTCCCATCACAAAAGTCGATTTAAAAAAAAAATAGAATATGAATTTTATCCCATTAGGCATCACAGGCTGAAGTCACATGAAAACTCAGGGCAGGTGCACTGTATTTCCTGTCTATTTGCTCTGTTTCTGTATTCCTCTTTTCCTGATTGCCATTAAGACTTTCAGTTCATTATATATTTTTAGAACTATATTGGAATAATTTTGGTCTCCTAGTCAGCCTTTGCTGAATAGAAATATATTAATTCGACCTTTGAAAGTTCTATCAGGACCCAAAGAAAAGGTGTAATAAAGACACTTCATTCCATCATAACAGGTAGTAAATTTATTTAGTCAGTTATCTTGGATATTTGATATGAAAGGATTCATTGTCCAGGTATATCAGTGTGATTGAAATGTACCAGATGGCTGGCAGCAGAGATTGTACAACTGTGGGCCAGAAAGGAAAAGAGAAGAAAAAGAAAGAAACTCTGTGAGTTTTGTCTTTCTGAGTTTGAAGCCAAAGGCTTTTCCATTACAGCTCTCTAAAGGCAGTCACCCTGTGGCCTGTACTCAGCAGGAAAGGTTTGAGTCCTACCTACCTGAGATTTGTGTCCTGTGGCTGCCTTATTACCCAAATCACAGAATCACAGAATCAATTGGGCTGGAACAGACTTCTGAGATCCAAGACCATGATCCAAACACCACCTTGTCAACCAGACCATGGCACTGAGTGCCACATCCAGTCTTTCCTTAAACACCTGCAAGGACAGTGATTCCACCACCTCCCTGGGCAGCCCATTCCAATGCCCAATCACCCCTTCTGTAAGGGATTCTTGGTGTGTCCAACCTCAGCCTCCACTGGCACAGCATCTTAAGACTCTCTCTTTTTGTCCTATTGTTGGTTGCCTGGGAGACAGTCTGACAGCTTGGTCCTCAAAAAAAAAAAAAAAAAAAAAAAAAAAAAAAAAAAAAAAAAGGAAGCAGGAACAGAAAAAAATAACCTAGATCCAGAAACATATTGCTTGGAAATGGTTATTCTGGATGTAATGTTACATTGTTTGGAAAGTGTTAATTTTGCAGAAATTAGCTCTGTGAAAACGTAGATGCTTTGCAAGGTGTGTATTGGGTAAATAATTTGTTTGACTTCAATAAAATTGGATGTTGATCCAATTTTAGGTAAGGTTGCTGTGCCAGTGTGTCCAGGGTATGCTCATGATCCTGACTCTTACCCATAAAATAGGATTTGGTTGCTGCTCATAGAAAAAAGACATAGAGCAGCTTATTGGGCTGGACCCAACCACCTGAAGAAAGTAGTTTTATTACTCTGAAGAAAGTAGTTTTATTACTGATGAAGCTGTACCCATCGACAAGTGAGGGTTTTTCATGAGCACTGCCTAAGATGAGACAAGATTCTTGATATCTATAATCTGCTGAGGGCTAGAAACTAAAAGTCTCCAGAGTCATCCTTACTCTAGGAGTTTGTGCGATGCTTGTCAGCTGAGAACAAGAAAGCTTCACTTCTTTCTTTCATGTTTTTTTTTTTTCTTTCCTCATTAAAGTAATGTATTTGTATGTAAATTACTATCTTTCAATTTCACCTACATTCTTGTATCAAAGGTCAGAGGCACTGTGGAATATTGTATTTCCTTTTTTTTTGCTGTATCTTACACCTTCATGAATCCTCTTCTACAATGCTATCTCTCTGAAGTGTTTCTTAGAAACATCTTATTAGCAATGCTTTCAAATTTTATTTGATCTCTCACTAGAGGACTATTAAAAAATTACAAGGTTAATTTTCCACAATCAGTTTGTTTTATTTTTTGTTCTTAATCACAACATTCAATCTGCTGCTCTTCTGTCATGAATGATAACTTTAATACAGCAAGATACCCGGAAATCCTACTTTATTGGAGTTGTTCTTCCTTCTTGAGAAGTCTGTTCTGTTAAGTTCCTTCTCCAAGACAGTTAAGATGGAAATACTAGTTCTAGTCTGGATCAGTCTTCAGTAGAAGCCTTCTTCTAAATATTGGAAAGATCAAAACATTGTCAGAGTATTCAATTTTATTGAACTTCAAAGATCATATTAGTTTTATGACAGAGTATTTTGATCTCAGAATAAGATTTATATTAAATAAATTGATCCATTTTCAATTTAATTCAAATATTCTGGCTTGAAAAACTAAGAGGATTTTAATTTCTGTTTAACCCCTGTTCAGCAAACAAATAATTTCTAAACTTAATATATTTAAAATTTATTTTAAAAAACATTATTAGTCCATTCATTAATTCATCTGTTCCTTCATAAGGCAAAGTAAAAAAATACTACTACTTCTAGCAGAATATAAAAAAAAAAGTCTAAAACATTGCTGGTATGTGTTAGTTTGGACATTATTTTTCTTTATTTTTTTTTCTAGTATGTCAGATTTATCCTTATAGTATTCCTTTCTGGGGACCTCAATTTTAATTTGTTATAATTATCCATTTCTTCTTTGCTGCAGTGAAAGTGTATACAGGCATGTTATTTTTAGGCGATTTTATCCTTAAATCAAATATGATGCCTGTTCTTTTTATGACCCTTTTTTGAGATCTTTTTTCAGCAGCACCAGTCATTCTGCAGTCTGTTGTACATGTGCTGATATTTAGCAAAGAAATATGAGCAATGCCTCCTCTCAATGCATAAACGAGCTTTTCCTCAAAGAATATATTGATACATCAAAAAACTCTGACTAGATTCTCCAAGTGAATTTAACTAGTTTCTCTGAATGAGATCTAAATGTGCTCAATTTATTTCCATCTTAAACATATTTTAAATTGTAAAAAAAAATATATTTTGTTTAAATCTCTGTTTAAATTTGTGAGAAGGTATTTTTGGGGGGTGAGGTGGCTCTTATTCCATGTATCAGAAAATTATAATTGATCCTTCTCAACAGCATTCTATGAAATGTTACTGTTCTGAGGACAATGTAGTACTCCTTCAAAACAAAGATGAATACAAAGAAGCTTTATTACCTTCTGTGGAATTAAGTTCTTAATTATACATGTGTTCAAGGACTTTGCAAGAATATGTACAAATCATACAGGCACGGTAGAATCTTGAATAAAGGTTTTTCTATTGTTTCAGTCTTGTTTTCCTGTCTCCTGAACTTTACTGTTAGAGCTCGCAAGGATTTCTTATGAGAAAGCTAAGGAGGCCAATGTACATGCCATGTCATGACCACAGTTACTAAACCAGATTATAGTGATTACTCAGAATTATACAATGAAGTAGAAACACGAATAGAAATTCACATCACATGTCTGACATCTGTGGAGTGGTGGAAATCATAAGGAAGGGCATTCAGGCCACCAAAGCCCTATTTCCCACATAAGCATTGTGGGACCTGGCAGTGGCACAGGTAGTTAAGCTTTACTGACACTTCCCATGCCAGACCCTTTCCATTTGCTTTTTGTACTTCATTCCTAAAGCTGATGTTTTTAACTTGAGATGAGTTGCCTGAAGCTGACTTTGTTGGACTACTTAAGATAAAACATTTCAGCTATACCTGGGAGCAAATACTGGCATAAACCTGACTATTTTTTCTTAAAATAAAATAGACTCCTCCTGGACATTTTATTGACATCAGTTCCACACTCAGGAACAAAGATTAAAAATTAATTAAAAGGTTCTAAAATCCTTATTCAGCATTCTTTGACATGGTTTTTTGAAAGCAGCTTTCATGAGTAAATCTGCACGGCACAGAAGTGCTAGAGTAATAAAATTCAGAAGCTAATGAGGAATTTTCTCTGAAACTGTAGTAATGTATTCTTACTATGTTTGGAGGTAATAGCTCATTTTAATAGAAATCAATTTTAATACAGTTGGTGTCATGAAACAGTAGCAAGCTGCAAGAGGCCTGACTTCCAAACGAAAAATCTGTAAATTGGAGAATGATAACATTTAATACTTACAGAATCTTGTAAAATCATTTTCTTGGTGAACCAGTAAATGTGAATTAGCATTTCATCATGCTAAGGAGAGCGAGAGAGAGAGAGAGAGAGAGAAAGATAGTGATATGAATCTTTTTGTATGTTTAATGATTTTGCATAAGTACCACACTACTTCTATGAGTAGTTTTCCAGCATCTACAGCAGCTCATCAAATATAGTAAGTATCACAGATAGAAGTTTGTCTTCAGCTCAGACATGTATCTCCTTGGCAACTCTGACTCTCTCTAGTTGCCTTTCCTGTCATTTTTTGGTAAGTGAAGTATGTCACTGAAATCCATCCATGCAAAAAGCAGAACTGTTGCCTCAGAAATAGGATGAAGCATTGTTTGGCAGTTTTTAACTTTGCTGAAAAAAACCATAATCTGGTCTAGCCAACATAGTGGGATATTAATATATAGCAAGAAAGTACAATGCAAGACTTATCTGCAATAATCACAGAAGAACTCATGTTGTAGTTCTTGGCATAAATACGGTACAGTGAGAATTTAAGTAATAGACTGTGCTTTGTTGTCTATAACTTAATTATCTAGAGTTCAATTCTGTCACGGTACCTCCTTATTTTTGCAATGGGAAATAGAAAAAGATATTCAAGCTCTATCATTTTGTTTCTGTATGATCTGGGTTATCTGTGGGAAAAAGAACTTTCGAGAGTCGCAAAGTTCCAATTGGAAAGGTATTGTGCACTCTGTGAAAGAGTGCACAATACATTTCCAATACTCTTAGCACAAGCTATGCAGAGGCCAGAAGATGAGGACAAAACCCTTTTTTCTTGATCTTGACCTTGAGTAGTCTTTATTATAAGGATGAGGGAGTATATTCTTTTCTTTTCTTTTTTGGAGGGTTGGTTGTGGGGGGTGTTTTTTAAGGCAAGAAAATAACATTTGCTGCTGACCTGAACAATGTGTAAAAAATGCCTTGTACTCAGAGGTATTACAGATAAGTTTGGTTTGTGAAATGTCAGTGTGGGTGGACCTGAGATGATTGAAAGGAGGGATGTCATGAATTCTTTTTAAAGTTGCCCCAAACTCCATAATATTCGTGAGAGTTGTTCATCGATGGTATGAATAATCTTTTGGATTGGTATCTCTGGTATGTCCTATTATTGCAGCTCTGCAAACTCAGAGAGAAATGGATGGTCCATGTGTCTTGGAAAGATGTTTCGTTGTTAAATATTGGCATTGTTGTTGAGCTTTGAAGTTCTCTCATTCCTGCAGGTTTTTCTTGGTGTAGTGGAAAGAAGACCTTGTTGAAATGTTTTTTGACAGAAAATGAGACACAATGAAATATTAGAAGTAGGGAAATGAAGGAATCTGCAGTTCTAATAATACTGCCAGAAAAAAAAGATTCTGTGCAAGAATTATCTCCCACCAAATAGATACAAGAAATGTGTGTTTTGTGCTTTCTAGCACACTGAAAGCACTGCCCCAAGTGACAGAGGTGAGTTGCCCTCCATCTTTCTTTTGCTACATCTTCTGTTCACTGAAAGTTTCCATGTTTGGCAACCTGATAGGTGTGTATCTCTGGATTCCTACATAGCCCTGACAACCAACAAAACACGCACATCTATAAGTATTCTGGGAGAGAAACACAGGGAAATACCTTTTCAGGAATGAGGATCCTAGTGGTTCTGGAGTATGAAAACAAGCATGATGGAAAGAGATTCTGACAAGGGCAGGACTGGAAGCATTCTGAAAGTACAATTGTAGGACTGCAGCAGTGTTAGGAGAGTATTTCCTCACACAGGAAAGAGCAAGATGACCCTAGAGCAGCCTCACCAAACTGCCCTTTAGGATTGAACTCTGAAATGAGTAATTAACTGCTTTAACTTCAGGTAGCTAACTGAAACAAACTGACACGGAAACAGGGAACAACCTGAGAATTAAGAGTGAATGCTTTATAATGAATGTATATTAAAATAGGGTTCAGGAAATAAAGGACTTTTTCACATAAAATATCCCAGACTGGGTTTAAAAGGGTATCTGGGAGCAGTGTCTGTGATAGTGAGTTAAGTTTCACTTATCATGATGTATTGCATATTTCTGTCAGCATCACTATGGAAATATGACTTTCAGAAGCAACCAAAAATACTTGCTCTTTTAGTGAGTAACAATTTAAAGCATAACTATATATGGGACAACAGGCTGCTTAAAAAAAGTAAAACTTATACTACCTGTCCTAGGAGATAGGTATGTCAGAAAGAAGATCAGAGTTAACTTCCAATTCACTAGCTCTGGGATCAGCTAAGGACCTGAGTTAAAGCCATATTTTTAACACTTACCAGAATGTTTTCTTTTTAAAGGTAGGGTATGCTAGAGTAAGGTATAGTAGTGTGCATAAAGGATGTATGCTGAAGCATGATAGAGATCAGTGACTTCAGGAACCAGTAGAACAGATAAATGTTATTGTGTGTTTTGTACAGGCCTCAGGGTCCAGCATTTTAGCACCAGGTGGCTGAATCCTTCAGGTTTCTATAGAAACCTTTTGTATGAGACTTTAAATAGAGGCTCTGCATGTATCAAAAAAGTACATGAATTCAATAATTCTCTGGTGTCTTTGGGTACAGGGTTCTTCTTTCACCCAAATATCAAGTCATATAATATTGAGAAGATCAGAGACACTCTGGAAGGAACAATGCTATAGTGATAACAAAATCTTTATGATTTACATCATTTTGTGATCTTAGTTTCTGTTTTATATACATAAACTATCTAAAGCATATAATCTTCCCAAAAGTTTGTATGCCTCATTAAATATTAAGTGAATGTTAATAATTTGTAATTTCTTTCTAGGAAAGATTACTATTCCTTACAATTCTGTATGTTCAATAATTAATGTTCTCTCTAAAAGGTCAACATTATTGGTAGAATTATGCTTAGACACCATAAGACAAAATCTGAGCCTGAGAGCACTGTCCAAACACTTCTTGAATTCAGGCAGTCCATGCTATCTGTATCTTTAAAAAATAATTCTCTGTCTCTTCCAAGATGTGTTTTGTATAGCAATTTGCCCAGAAGGATGTACCTGTGCTAAACACAACCTTGCCAAAGAAGCTCATTGTAATAAAATAAAAGTAGATAAAAAATCTGAGCCATGGTTCTTTGATGCCAGACAGTTTTCCTTTAGTAAGTCTTTCAGTCCAAGCAAGTCCAGCCACCTCCAGCTTAACAAAATATTTTGTCTCAAAAGTAGATAAACAGTATTTTTTTATTAATGAGACTTTTATCTTGGGGATTTTTTTCCTGGATGATCCTGGTTCCTTGGGAAGGCTGACCCCAAACAGAGACTGGACAGAGCTAAGAGAATGAAGCAGCTATTTATTAAAAGGCCTTTAGGATACAGATCTTGGGCAGAACAAGAGCCTAATAAGGACTACACCCAGCATGGACCCAAAATGGTCACAAAATGATCAGCTGGTCACGAGGTCTCAACTTTAATAAATTTTGATCCACTTGCATATTGGGGTTTAATTGTCCAATTGCAGCTTCAGATTATGAAGTTCTATCCTTCTTGTTTTCTCTCTTCAGCTCCTGTTTATGCTTTTGGGCCCAAAAACTTGTAACCATCATCCTTGGTCTCGAGCTGGAAAAGGGTTTGTTTTGTCTCCCCACTCTGTGAAGAGAGTTCACTAACACTTAATATGAGGTTTAGAACTACATTTCTAGGCAGCACAGAATCTGAAAAATATGGAAGCTAAAATTTAAGTCATCAATCCAGTTTTGATGCAAAATGAGCTGAGGACACTTTTTTTTTCCCTTGGCATGCTAATTTTGCTAAAAAATAAGTTCAATTAAAGTTTTTCTTTCCCCAAACAAGTACCTTGATGCTTCACTTTTAAAAAAATAAGTTCTTCATTCATTTGGTATTGTTCTTCCAGAAAACCCAGTGTAACCACCCAGGCAATTTACATGTTCCTGCATGGGAAGTCCTCAGTGGTGGAGATGAATGCAAAGATTATGTACTTGGAGGTGGTAGCTTCATGTACTGCTGGTAGGTAAGACCCTATGTAAGGAAAACATTTTTAGACATGACAATTGTAGTATTTATGAAACTGGCCAAAACAGTCATCTTTTAGATATGGACCTGTGAGTTACTTCCTACAACTCCGTAAGCTATTTAAAGAAAGAATGGAATAGAAAAGACTTCAACAGTTCCTGTTGGAAGGGACCTTTAACAATCATGTAGTCCAATTGCAAGTGTGCTAAACAGGTAAATTTCTAGGGGTTTTTTGGATTAAAAGGTTAACTCTATGCTTTCCTAAGAGTATTAGCAGCAATAAGGGAAAACATCATTAAAATCTGCTAATGGAAAGCAGACAAAATAAATACAGCTGCTTTCAGATAGCTTGGTAGCTAACTGAACTGAGCTCTCCAGAACAGATTTAGAACTACTTGTAAGCTAGAACTACTTGTAAACTCTCATCAGTTAATAATAAGTATGCTACATAACTCATGATGATTTACAGGTGCAATATCACAGTGACTGTACAGATGAGGGGCCTCCTACTGTCCTCCTCCTACTACATGTCATAGTCCATGGATTTACAGTTCATGATTCCATGGACAAAGTCTGTTTAAAATAAAAGCAATATATAATGTTAAGGTTATCCATTAATAACCATGTGTATTAGATATTTTCATGCACATCAAAGGAAAATAAATTCTTTCATAGTTTGCTTTTTTATTTTTGGTGTTAACAGAATTTCAGAATATACTAAGTTGGAAAAGTCTCATCAGGATCATCAAGTCCAACTCCTGGCCTGGTGCAAGACATCCCAAGAGTCACCCCATGTGCCTGAGAGCATTGTCCAAACACTCTTTGAGCTCTGTCAGGCTTGCTGCTGTGACCACGTCCCTGAGGGCCCAGCCACCCTCTGGGTGAAGAGCCTTTTCCCAATACCCAACCTAAACCTCCCCTGACTCAGTTTCATGTCCTTCCCTCGAGTCCTGTCACTGTCACCACAGAGCAGAGATCAGTGCCTGTCCCTCCTCTTCTCCTCATGAGGATTTTGAAGACCACAATGAGGTCTGACCTCAGTGTCCTCTTCTCCAGACTGAACAAACCAGATGCCCTCAGCCACTCCTACACGGCTTCCCCTCAAGACCCTTCATCTTCCTCATGGCCTCCTTTGGATGTTCCCTAACAGCCTAATGTCTTTTTTATATTGAGGGGCCAAAACTGCACCCAGGGCTCAGGGTGAGGCCCCACCAGCTCAGAAGGGGACAATCTTCTCACTTGCCCAGCTGGAGATGCTGTGCTGAATGAACGCTGGGTTGTTTTTTTTTAAATTCACCTAATTATAATATTTTGTAGTTGTATATTAAAACAGTTAATAAAATATTTCTAAACCACTAATTTTTTCAAATACTTATTGCTTGATCCATCTTGCACATGACTCTGCGTGCTTCTCAGCTCAACAATACATGAGGATGAATCTTTCAAAACTTTTCTGCTTAACTCATCCTCATTTAAAGACAAGGTTATATCTTGTTGAAATGCAGAGAAACTGTAGATGAAAAGTTTATCACAGTGTCAAAGAAAGGGGCAAGTTAATTTGGATGAAGGTTCAACAACATGTTCTGAGACAGGACAGAGGAGTGTAATTCACTGTTGAATTACACTAGTTAATTTCTATGTCATCTTTCATTCAAAATGATTTTCAGCTCTGTGATTTACATGTTTCTGTTGCTGTATAACTGTACCTCTTTTTACAGATGCATCTTATTAAGATTTTTGCCTTAATGTGGCATTTGCCAAATTTCTCATGCATTATTTGATAGATCTTTCTCTTGTTCTTTATGTAAGTTGAGCAGTGCTCAGATAGAAGAATAGGTGTGTGTACTGGAAAACATAGAAACGTAGAAAACGTAGAAAATGCCTCAGCTCCAGAAAGATGCATTCACTGGCTCCTCCACATGGTGTTCTTTCTAGGGACTGATTACCTAGATGAGGAATGGATGTCTCAGGTTTTAAAACAGGACTTCATCAGATTTCACAAAAAAACTGCAAGTAAATTGTTCTGATTACAGCTCTGATAACTTCTTAGCTAGCATAGTAGCCATTTCCCAGAAAACTGATTTCCCTTTGGATAAGTCCCATGTGGCATATTTTAGATGAATCCACTGGACTAAGCTCAATGTCCAGAATAAAATCTTACCAGCAACAGTTGCTTTCTGTTTAAGCTCCTTTGATCTTGGTTAATACGAGATTTTTTAACTTTGTATTTTCCTTTTCAACGCTAGTGGAATGTTTGTAAACATTCCCAAATGTTCAGAATTTTTTAAAAAGATACATATAGTGAGTGAAAATTTCTGTTTCTATTTTACCTTCAGGATACAACTGTGCAGTGACTGGAAAAAATGCCAAGCCTTGAAAGAGTATTTGCTGTGTCTAAAACAGGTGTTTTTGTTTATGAGAGAGAGCTACATGCAAATCAGATAAAAAGGTCTAGAGCCCACCCCAGTGCTAAGAATTTGTCTGTCATTCACATCTCCTAGTCAGTAAGCATTATATTCCCAGTGAACTCCATCTGAGCTATGAAGCAGTTCTCTGCAGAATTAGAGTATGGAGCCAGGTAATTACAAGCTTTCCAGACACGTCAAACACAAGCCTGTCAGCAAGGGCTCTACAAATAAGAAACCTTAGGTCTTGAAAGAAATTTTTCATTACAGGTCTCTCCACATAGAGTCATATTCCAGGGTGTTTTCTGCATCTTTTATGACACAGATTAACTTTCTGCAGTCAGTAGAGAGAGTAGATTGTATATGACTCAAATCATTACATATTCCTTCTAAAAATGGTGTTAATAGTTCATATAAGAATAATAAAAATTGAAACTTTTAACTGAGTTGGCTTTGCAGTGCTAACGTTTTTGGGATTTCTTAGCTGTAACGGCCTATTTTGCTACCTACTGACTTGGCATCTATTGAAGTGATTCAGAATAATATTTTATTTATTGCTGATTGCCTTGTGGTTTGAAATACTGAGTAATTCATAGAAAGAATAATCTTATCATTGTGACCTTAATAACTTTGTCCATCAGGGAAAGAAATACATTCAGGAAAGCAATTATGGCACTAATTTTTCAGTAGATTTTTTTTTCCTGCATCCTCTTTGAATTTACTTTTTGACAAAGAGAAATGAAGCTTGTGTCAAATTATTGTTTAATAATCTTCTTTAATAGCAATACTTTTGGTTTAGAGAATTATTTTTGAAACTGGATGCAAAGAGGGTCCAGCACTAAAGCTGTATTGGATGATTCATAGTTCCAAACCCTGCCAAAGAGCTGAAAACTATATGATATTCCTTACAGGCATTAGAAAGTTTATTTTGCAAAATGCAAGTATTACACACACATGACCAGTGACACATGTGATGATGCAAATGATGCAATAATGTGAATGTTTACATCAAAAAGTCACGGAAATAAATAAAATTTAATTAATGAGATCTCAGACTATGTATTACTTTAAAATTGCATAACTATGTGGCCTATAACAAGCTATACTTTTAATCAAATTAATGAGTCTAAGTTCAGCACTGTCATGACTCAGAACAGTCTTTCCCTACAGCACAACTTGCTAACAACCCTTCATGTATCATTTATTAGACTAGCAACAATATGCAAAGCATAAGGATATGCAGGACAAGAGATTTTGAAAATGCAACCACACACATCTTTGGAAAACCCAGCCTTGTATCAAGTCCTGTAAGAATAATTAGAACGCTTGTTACAAAAAATCGATGCTTTATCTTCCTCCATTCTGTGAGCACTGTATCTATCTTCAAGTTTCTGTGAAATACTGATGTTGTCACACAGTGATGTATTCTTAACACTTGTTTGAAACATGAGAATTTTGAAAATATTATTGCACAACTTTTTTTTTTCTTTTTTAAACTAAGTTCCATATCGACACAAATTAGCAAAACCATCAGAAGTCTGAGACAGCATCTACCCCAATAATGAAGCCTGAACTGAAAGAAGCAACAATGATAGCACCATCAATATGAAGAAAGCTTCCCCGAAGGGTAATAATATTTGACAAAAGAAGTAAATTATTTATGTTGAATTTTTTTTTTATTTAATTTTTTAATTGCCACCTTGTGCTCTTTCCTGTTTCTGATAAGGGTTTGCTTACTGAAATTACCATTAGTCCTATGACATGGTTAGACTTCCAGACACAGGGTACAATTATATTTGTGCAGGCTCCTCAAAGAAGGTGGAAGAGCTGAGTATATGTCTCTGAGCTTAAAGAAGTTACAGAACTATCATCCAAGTGCTGAAATATAGCTGTTTATTGTTGGTGTTTCTCCAGTAAACAGGTTGGTGTTTGATTTTGAATAGCCAATATTTAATATAAAACTGTCTTGAGCCTTGGATACAGAGTCATTTTTAAATCATTGAGTGAGACACTATCAGTTTCACATATGTGGTTTTTGCAACCCCTGTTTTATTTGCCAATCTAAAAGGCTGCTTCTCCTCAAAGTTGGCAAGACAACATACACCAATGTCTTTGAAAACATCACAGTGCTACAGGTGCCTCAGTGAGCTGAAAACATCAGTGTTCCACAGGTACCTCAGCAAGCTGGAGTTTGCAGCAGACACTCGAGGAGCTTGCGTTCTGTGGGAACAGTAATCAACATTTACAACCCTGCAACATTATGTCCAAAAGTGCTGCCTGACTCATGCACATTTGAAAGAGTTTTCAGCTCTGGGGAAAATTACAGAATGTAGACTATTGTTGTAAAGGACTCTGTTAAAAATGCCAGTGTACAAACAAAGACAATTATCTTTCTTATAAGATATTACAGAAATTTACCATTTTCTATACAGGAAAACTGAAAAATGTGTATGTGATATTTACACAAGGCTGTAACATGCCACGGTCTCCAGAAATACGCAGGTATAAAAAAAAAAAAGAAACTTTATTACGTAATTCTCATGGCACAATTTATAAGATAAGTAGATTTTTAAGGTGGTGTGAATTATGAGTTCTTCTTCATCATCCTTTGCAAACATGAAATGTGCTCTGATTTTTAATAGCATTGCTATGGTATTAAAATGATACTTTTAATGTTTTGTTGTGTTTGAGGTCTTTTTTTAAACTAGTGAAACTTTAGGTTATTTAAATTTGTAAGTAATACTAGTTTAATTTTGGAGTAAACAAATATTCCTTAAATGTGAATGGAATGGTCTTCACATGGACAAAACTGCCAGTTTGTAATTCTTAGTGATTTTGTGTTACTTATCTAGTCATCTTTCTGCTCTGACAAAATACTCTCATTTTATATGTGTTCTAAACTTCAGATTAGAAGTGTAGGAGTCTAGTTCTTAAATTTCATTTCCAGCTTCTATACCATATAAAGGAAATTTTATATATTTCTTTGTTTGGCTTTTAGAAACAAATTTAACCAAAAAATAATAATTTTCCATTTCATCGGTACACATCTGTTTGATTTTGTATTTATCATTTTAAACCCAAGTTAACAAAGTTCATGAGCTACACAACATTAGACTCTGAATTCTGAATGCATGTGTTGTTAATTTTTATTTTCATAGCAAGTTAAGAGATACCTTCCTTCATATGGGAATGCTGTTGAGCGTTTGTGTCATTCTCACATAAGCAAATACAGAACAGATCATTTTATGCTTTATAGATTAGGAGAGGTAAACATGGCAGATCACAATGCCTGTAGAAATGGCACTGTCACATTTACACTGGCAGTGCTGCATTCTGACTTATACTTCACTGAAGATTTGAATAAAGGCCTTCAGCAGAGGACTTTTATAAAGTATTACAGGAGGCCAGCACCTCAAAACTTGCTTGTTTTACAGAACACTTTCAGTGATGCAGGTACAGATGAGGAGTATTTGTATTTGGACATCCAATGTTAACTCCAGTGGAAGTCAATGGAGCAGGTTACTATAATTACTAATGACAATTCTTCCATCTCCTTATTTAGTGTATTTCTTTCATTAACAATGTACTGGAAGTTGTGGTTAAAATGACAGCAAAAGGAATGTACTATACTTTCACAAGTCATGTTTCTAAACAATGGTACTTTCATTCCTGGGAAAAGTACAGGAGTTCCCCTTTTTTACAGGTAAATATATTCTTCTTTATTTGAGTTCTGCAGATCTTAATTCTTGGTTAGCAACATTTTTGGTGTATGTTAGAAGCAACGCTGGAGAGAACCCTTCTCTCTTATCCAACACATTTTTTTTTGTGTCTCTGTCGATGTCACTTTCAGGAAAGTTGCAATTACTTTCTTATCCCAAATTCTAATTGCAAAATGCAATGAATGTAGGTGGAATAATGATAGCTGAACAGGGAGCAGTATACAGAGGGATAATATTTTGAAAAGCTCTCCTGTTGCACTGAAATGTCAGTTGTTCTGGTTTTAATGAAGAAATTTCTGAGAATTGGATCTCCCCTTTTCTATGGCAAGGAAGGAAAATGCTCTGAAATTTTCAGTCTATTTTAATTTTTTTTTGTTTCTGAATGAAGAAGAATTTGTGATTGTAAGCTTCTGTGTCTCACACCACTATGCTACTATGTTGTGGGGTTGTGGGGTAATTTTTTTTTAATAGTGTATCATACATTATGTTCTTCTATTTCGTATGAATAATCTTTTCTGAATGAAACTTCATCATAATTCAAGTGCCACTAAAATAAAGGTTAGATTCTGTGTATATAACTTCAGTGGAAAAGCTTTTATAAATTACTTTATTGTTTCACAGGCCTTGGAGAGTGCTGTTGTGAAAGGCAATGAGTGTGACTCATCTGGCTATAGAGCTGGAAGTGTAATATTAAAGAAAATAAATAACAAGACTGAAAAGAGCATTAAATGAGGAAATGAGGCATGGATGCGTGAGACAGAGGTTAGTCTACTGCATGTAAGTAGATACCACCTAATTACTTGGGAAACAGAACTTAGTGAGGAAAGTACAAGACCATGAATGATCTAGAAGCACACTAGGGCATGCTTGGCTTCTCAGATATACTACCTTTCCTTCCAGCAGAAGGTGGCTGCCTTACTGCCATTCTGCAGTATATGGAGGAATAGCCTGAAAATTCCAGTCGTGAAAGGAAAAGCATTAGAATTGTTGGAAAAGACATTTATATTATCTTTTTTTTTTTTGATTGATTTTACTATTTTTTATATATCTGCCATTATAAATGAGGGGTTTGCATTGCTCATAAACAGCTCATATTCAGTGTCAAAAATCATGGAGTTTTACTACTAAAAGAAAAATAAAAAAATGCTCGAAACATGCCTTCAGTTTAAGATTTTACTATGGAAACCTTTAACAAACTACAGCTTGGAATGCTTATGTAAATTTTGTTGCATGAATAACTGATCTGAAAGCCACCAATGCAAAGAGGGCGGTGTCCACTGTCACTCACTTTTACAGGAAAGGCATAACCATTTGCATTTTAACCCCAAAACTGTGCATTACTTTTGAGGAGTCCTTGCTCTTACCATGCTCTCTTTTTTTTCTCCCCCTAGAACTTTTTTTTTTTTAATAGAAGAGGGATAAACTCTTCCTGCTCTATAAAGGAAAATCCAGTGCACAAACTTGCTTTTTATTGTTTTTGTCAGTTGATAATTGACTGTGGACAGAAATACTTTTCCTATATCAATCAAATGTGTTTCTGTTAGTAGGTAAAAGACCACCAACACTGCCACCCTATTTTATGCAGAAATTGCTTGGAAAGTCTGAATGCATTAAACTCTACCTCCAGTAAGTTTATTAAAAAATAATAATAATAATCAGGACATTCAGGCATTCTGTTGATGTGTAGTTATACTAATGTTGATGAAAGCATTGATGTGGCCAAACCTATGAAATGTTATGTAAAGAAGATTTAAATAAGTGGCATTCAGGTCTTTCCAAATTCAGTGCTCATATATCCTAGAAAGCTAATGACATAGAATGAGGCTTCTAAATAATTTTCAGGCAAAACCCTCTGAACAAGTTGTGTCTGCAATAGATACGGGGATTGATAAGGGTGTGCTCATTAACATTTTGCTGTTTGAGTAAGCAGTTTTTGCTTGTTTACTCGAAATTTTTGCAGGTCATTTTTTCAGATTGTGAAAGAGTCATCAGCAAAGACTGCTGGGAAAACCAAGAATAAAAACTATATGATAGTTTCATCAATTGAACATATTAATGTATTAAATATATTAATACAATGAATCTAATTATTTCTTATCAAAATTAATTAAAGGGAGAGATTTTTATTCCACAAATTAAATTTTGGATTTTGAAATAAGCAAGAATAATATGTCTAAGTCTTATGAGAATCTTTATGTTATCAAAATATTGTATCGCTGATATATATATATATTTTTTTTTTTTTTACAAGATTTTGGGTTTTTTACAAGATGAGCTATGTGGCAAATATTGCTTTTTCCAAAGCCCCTTCATATGAGCTACTGGAATATAATTAAATTTTGGACCTTCACAGATAAAAAGACTGATGTCTTATAGTGCTTGTTATTTGTCTTACAAACGATGAATAATTTCTTATATGTGTAAATTTAAATAAAGCAAAATAATGATATGATTCTACCCTTTTTAAAGGAAGCAGACCATTTCTAAAGAACTAAGTAAATCAGGTTCAAAAATGTTTGTCAAGAACTGTAAGTTAGAAAGTAAATTTAGACACCAAGAGAAAATACATTTTATATTAATGTATTGATATTGGTTTAGGAAACAGTTTTGTTTTGTATAGAAGTGACACATTTATAGTAAAGTTTTGGATATTTCCAGGGGGAAAAAAATTATTGTTTATTAAACTTAGATCATCTGGGGCTTGGCTAGAGCAAGAATATAGTGGCTGTCATTTCAGATATGCCCAGTGTCCAAAGTCAGGTAGCATATGAAGGTAGATTATAGAGAAGTTTTTACAGCCAAAATGCAGAGGATGATTTGAGTTTCATGCTTCCTATTGCATGATGACTGGTGGCAGGTCTATCAGCTCAGGAAAAAATATTATATATAAGGATATTCACCCTATATATAGGGTGGTTTAAGCCTAGCACTCATATTAAGGAGGGTTCTTCCTTATTCAGGTGTATTCAGTTCTTTCCCTCTCCCATAAGCATTTTCCATCATCTTGCACTTCCAGGTGGCAATTTATTGTATGGTTGGAAGGAAGAACTGGTGGAGTGCAGTGTATATACTATAAATCCATTAAGTATATTATGTAAATATACAACATTTTTCTGTTCTTCTTTTTGACTCCTACTGAGGTACTGACATCAAACTACAGAGGCCTATAGGTAATATACTGTTCATCTTCAGCAAGAGACTCACAGTCAAATGCAGATTTAGAAGTGCTGATTTGACCAGTTACAAAAGTCACAGAAAGAGCTCAAAGGAGTACTATAAAAAAGTAAAAATTCCAAAACATAGAGAAAAGGTATTAGATGTGGCTCTGAAATGCCTTTACACTTAAGAAAATGAAGAATTGATAGCCCTTCTAAAAAAGCAGAGCTACCAGTTTTGAAAGGCACTTGAAATTTTACTGAGCTACTTCTCAAAAACTGCTTTGCTCAGAAAGCACCAGTCCCCGATAAGTCACCGTCATACACAATGAGTTAAATCAGAGATCAAATTTTTCTGTTTTTATGTTCTTTACCTGCTATATTTCTTCCCTGAGCTGCACAACAGAAAGCAAAGACCTTCTGACCACCCTCAACTTGACCTTTCTTCTTAGAAAAGTGTGATTCAGCAGCAGTAAATGTTACAGGTAGGTACTTCTTTCACTTTCTTAGGAATATCAGCTGCAGTAGATTCGAATGCATTGTCTTTATCATAAAAGGGATATAACTATTGTTATGGATTTCACCTGAATGTTTTTATTTATAGAAGGATATCTGTCTGGTATAATGGTAGGTCCTGACTTCTGTTTGTTCTTGAAGTCTTCTCCTTGAGCAAAAATCCACCAAATACAGCAAATGTTCTTTGTTTTGTTTAGTAAGAAACAAGGTTTGTCCAATTAGTGATAAACAAAACTGAAATTTGTGTGCACAAATCAAAACTGATCCAGATACTGACACTTGAGAGTTGCAGTTAGTCTCTTCCAACAAAAGATGGCACTGCTCAATTTTCTTCAAAACTAATGTCCATTCACTGAAATTAAATGCTCCTAAAACCGTTCCCTTGTCTTTGTCTAGAATCTGCATACTTGGATCAGTGTTTGTTATTACCAATGAAGTAATAAATTGGCCTCAGATATTTCTAAAAATATGTATATTTCCACAAGAAGTCCCAAGTGGAAAAAAACTAAGTGCCAATAATTCACAAAATATTCTTGCAACTTACTGAAATTCAATTTGGAGTCAACAATTATTTTATGGATGCAGTTTTTCTACAAATAGGAAATGAAAGGGAAATAGTTTCCAAGGTTATCCCAGATCTATCTTTTTGTATGCAACATACATTAACCATTTAGATATAAATTTAAATGCCTATTAGTAAAAGTATTGCTTTTCCTCGAAAGTTTCTGCTTACATTATGGCTGTACCCAAAAGCAGAAATTTTACATAAATTTGAAGTTCTCCAGTGCATTGTATAAAATTAGACAGCTCTATACTTTAGAGCTTTGCTAAATTTAGTTATAAGCAATAATCCAATGATTGTCATAAATTAAAAATTAGGAAGAGAATAAGAAGCACATGGAATTTATTTAGTGTAAAAGACAATATAGTCCCCATAGATAAATTTTAAAACAAATTTGCAACAGGTCTGTCATACTTGTTACCATGACTAAGATTTAAAAAGCAAACAAAAGCCAAACCCAAAACATTAAGAAACGTAGTAGTAATAATATACAATTGCAGAAAGTAATTTAACTAATTCGGGGAACAAAACTTGAACTATCTCAGCATAATGTAAAAATACACAAAATCATGCATGTTTTTGTAATTGTCTTACTTTACTACAATCTGAAATGACTGAATATATAAAGATAACAGAAATTTCCCAAGGTATCCAGAGTGCTCTATGGAAAGTGACACCAAAGAGGTTCTTCTGAAGGGTTTGGGTAAAGGGTAAAATTTACTTCCTGTCTTTTTTTCTGTTTGTTTTGTTTTTAATCAGTTGCAGGTAATTTCTGTATTTCAGAAGTTGCCATTCATGTATTTTTCAGTCTTCTTTCTGGGTTTATTTTCTAAAAATACAGTGATGCTATGACTTGAGAAACACTCTTCAAGCTCTTTTTTAATCCTTTCCACATTTCCCTCAAAAATGAGGATTTTTAAAATTGTTATTATTTTTTAAAATAAAATTGCTAAGTGAGAGATTCTATATTTTCAAAGAAGCTTCTTCAACACGAAAAAAAATGAAGGCTTTTAGAAAGAAAGAGTCAGATTTGTTCCAACCATGAGAAATTATTCAGAGGGCAGTAAACTCCTCAAAAATAAATGACCTCAGTTCTGGTGGGCATCCCTTTGAATGGAACCAGCAACAATAGCTGGGAAACCTAAATAAAAAGGAAAAGAAAAGAAACATGACAAAACTGTAATCTGTAATTCAAACGAGACTGTGGAAATTTATGCTAATGCCTTATAGCAATTCAAACAATGAAACAATTCAATTTCAGAATTGAAATAATGAATTTTTTATTGGCAGAGGAGTCCCTAGCTCTTATATGTAGCTCACTAGGTCAGTCTTAGCAGCAAATAAGACAATGATGCATTGATAAAAAATCATTATCCTCATTGGGTAGAAAGAAAATGGTGTTTTTACAGGTCTAGGCCCATTTTCACAGCAAGAAATCACCTTACCTCATTAAAAATACATTAGCACTTTGTTTATTCGCTCAGGAAGAAAGGGTTTAATGAGATTCATCTTAAATTACTGTTTTGAGAGGAACAACATATTAAATAGTACACACATATTTCAGTATATATGCAGTAAATAAAAAAAAAACTTCAACCAAAGGAAAAAAATCCCACATAATACACTGAAAATTAAGATTCAGAAATTACTACCTTGTGGCTTTTAGTCCCCATTGTGAATGTAGAACTTGTTCTAATATGCCAGTCTTGGAGCTAAATGGGTACACTTAAATAAATTTGACTATTTTTGCCCCGTATCCTTTGGCTTAAGCTCCATGGTGAATTACACAATAACTTTCTCCCAACCCTGTCTGTGAGCTCTTTGCCCTTCCTGTGCTCTGCCTGCATCACTGAAGGGCTTTCTCTCTTCAAACACTCACGTCATGGTTGTGTTCATTAGAGCTGGAAATGAAAAGTGTAAGTTCTCTCAAGGGACACTGCAGGAAAGAGTCTTCCCAACGAGTTTTTGCTCCCTCCTCACTTATGGAGAAATCCACTGACTCCTGTTACAACCCCAGAAAATCTGCCAAATCTTCCCCAGAAGTGGCCAAACGGGCTCAACTCAGGAAATTCCTATAATTCTATCGTATTTGAGGTACTGAAAACATTCATTTTACTGTAGAGTTCTTTGGGAAGAAAAACCAAAGTAATATAGAGTAACAGAAGAGAGTGTGAGGAAGAGATTGAATGTGATGATCAAGATTAATGCACAACTGTAACAAAAGGTCAATCCTGTATTGAGTGTGAATAGTAGTAAACTCAATTGCAAACTTTCCCACAACGACTTTAAAATGCATTTGGTTCTTTCTAGCAGGGATATGCTTTTTCTGGTGTGCTGCTCTTTCATGATTCTGCATCAGCAAGTGAAATGGTACAGCAGTTTCATGTGTTTTGCAGACGTCTTCTCAAAAGTTTACATTCTTTCACAAATGGCACCACAGCAATATGTAGCTAAAGCAGTCAAAATTTCACCTAAGTAATCATTTTTTTTAATATGCTAATTACAATGTACTGAAAATAAAAAAGTACTGTTAAATTTTATTTATAAAGTGAACATTTTTAACACAATGTGGAGATAATGAAGGTATTTCAGGTAAAAGGTTTTTTTAGTTTTATACATTCCAGAAAAATAACACACATTCAGTTTTGTGAAAATCTTTGAGACCACCTTAATTTCAAAATATCCAATCATCAATAAAGCTACCTCACCATATGCCCAAAAATATAATTATGTGATCCTCAAGATGTCAGCGAAATCCATATGCTGAAAGGCGGAGCACAATAAAATATAATAGAAAGCAGATTTTGGAGTATTGTATCACTGTTTTGCAGCCAAATTCCTTAAATAAACCTATGATCTCTTGTCTTCAGATGCAGTCGTGTGCTGTGGTACTGTTTGCAGAACCTAGTGTAGATAATTAATGTTGAATAAGTGATAGAAACTCTCATCAAACTGCTGCTGCTTGTCACAAGATTCACAACTAGGCAAACCAAAAATTACAGGCTTGAAGTTATAAGTTATGCCTTCCTTTATACCAAAATAGCATCAAGCACAGGGTCAGAATAGGAAAAAAAAATTCTTAAGAAACACTGAGCACTGCGTTCTTCCAATAAACCTTTTTCTCTGACAAGAATCTATCACAAATATTTGTTAAATTATGAAAAGAAAAGTCATTTTAGTTCTTACCCCATCTACTGCTGCTCCCTAAATTCAGGAGCAGTGCCTCTTTATATGTGGCTTGCAAGAAGCACCTCCTCTTCCTTGCACCATATGTTTTGGCTTGAATACAATAGTTTTTTGTTTTATCAGGAAAGATCTTGGTACAGTCTGTCCTGCCCCTGATGCTTCCTGACCCTGAAATATTTTTTTTCCCCTCTGCCCTGTCTCCCAGCCCTGTTAAATTCAAACTTTACACACATCATCTAGATAATTAGGGCAAATTTGGTAAAGGCCTCACCTGTCTAGGACATAAATGAGAATTTAGATGCCCTTGTCTAAACCCATTGCTTATGTGCTGCAGAAAGTTCTTAAACTCATAAGGATCAAAGATCACAAGGTGCCCGTTGTATCCCAGAAAACCTGAAAGGACATGAACTCCGACTGTACTGTGTACTGCTGTTTGTATATGCATTTTGCATACACATGGAGTCATCAGAGAAAGTATGAAAGCAAGGATAAAAATACTCCCACTGTTACAAACATGTCCCAACCACTGGCTGTTGTAATACTGTTAAATAAATTAGTAAAATCCACTCCCACTCTCTGAGAGATGAAAATTGTGGGCATTTGACTATACCTGAATATGTAGGGTTTGGACCCTGTTTGTGAACAAGTCAAGAGCCTAATAAGAGACCATAGGCAGAAAAAGATTTTCCAAGTTCAAGAGAAAAAAAGTAATCTGATTTGCCCAATATGAAACATTCTGTGTTCTACAAGAATATTTGACTTGTAGAATAGGAAGAATACAGTAGGAATTCTCTGCTCCTACTAGAAACAGTATGAAGGAATAATAGAAAATGTGTTCCTCATCCTTTCAACTTATATAATGAAAACAAAATTTACCTGGGTTGCTAAACGTCAAAGTCAACACTCTTTATTTTCAAAAACACTGGTATCATATAAAACCTTTTTACCCCTAGAAGTTTCCTGAGAACTTAAAATAGTTTACTTATAGAGAATAGAAGATTCTTTCAAGTTTAGGTTAATTTAATTGAGCTAGGGATTTCTTTGATAAAACAATTTTAATTGCTTCAGTATTTATTTCAAACATTACGCTGCCTAATGCTCTTGGACAAAAACCAGAAATATTAATAGTGTAATACTATTTAAAATAGTATGAAAAAATAAAAATAGTCTTCTTCCATGCTTTTTAATTTTTTTAAATAAATTATATCAGAAGTGATACAGAAGTACAGTATTTAGATTGCAATATGCAAAAATAAATTCAGTTTCTAGTGTTCACTTGCAAAGGACAATTAGGAGTCAGTTCCTATTTCCAGTAAATGCAATTTCCACGTGGTAAATTCATAACTTCTTCTTGTAAAATAAGGCAACTTTAAGAGTTTGGAAGCCTTACCAAGTTATGTGAGTATGATTGCCATGTGGTCAAATAGAATTAAAACTTGAAATTTTTACATTTTCTAAAGATTTTTATCATTATACTTAAAAAGTTAGAGTATTTTATCACCTTAGAATATTCAAATATTTTAAAATCTGTCTGCATTTATTTAGTTCTATGTTATGATTTCTCTTATATTCCTAAATTTAGTGTTGGCTTCTATCATCTGAAAAGAAGACCTTGAAAAAAGTAGATAGATAAGATAAATAGATAGATTATATATATATAGAAGAGAGATATATGAAAAGCCTTAAAGGTATGTAAAATATCAAGTTCCTATGTTGGGGTTTCACAAAATTATTCCTGAAGTTTTGAAGACATTTGAAGCCAGGCTATGACACTATGAATGTAAAGAATTCACTGGAAAGCAAAGAAATATCAAATGCTCTATTTGTTATTTCTGCTTTGACAGCCCTGTTTCCCCTATCATTATGGCTATAAAACTGGCTTTTTGGTAGTGCTAAAAAAAATAAGGTTTTATTATTCCAGCACAGCCTTAAAATGAATGACATGTTATGTAGATTGTCTCCTACCCAACCTACCATTTTGGAGCTTTTTAGGAGAAAGGAATTGGATGGTGCTTCCTTCAGGTCTTAATGTGTAATGATATAATCATGTTAAAGGTACAATCTTACATGCATGGTTTTTTTTTTACTTGGATTCTCTGATTCTCTGACTGCATGACTTGAAATAACCTTTTTCTTCTCTTTTTTACACTTCACTCATCATATGGAAAACATATTGAGTAGAGTTTTTTTATGTTGCCTCTCATTTAACTGGCACCTGTTTCTAATTTCAGTAGTGGGGATTATAAACTGCTAAAAAAACTTAAGCAGATGTGAATTTTCATGGTGAGAAGGCAAACCTGGTCCAGACATGCAATAAAATTTCAAGTATGGCAATGGCCATTCTTTTCTTTCTGTTCTATCTGATCTTTGAAAGGAATGTTTTGCAGTGGATTTTGTTAATTCTCTTAAAAACTCATTCAAAGTACATGTTTTTGAGGACTAATTTGTTCAAATCCATATTAAGATGATTCTTTGTATAGGGATAGGTGATGAATGAAAATCAAGAAAATATTTTACTTTATTATATATAAGGGATAGTTGGATGATTTTTTTTTGTGATTACAAAATAAAACAAAATAACTAAAGAGCAATAAAAATTCCATGCATTTAAGGACAAATAATTAAATATCTTGTTCTGTAATGCACATTTCATTAGTCTAAGAAGTCTAATTTTCTAGTCTTAGAAGACCTGCTTGTAAAACACCTAAAAGTTCTGTTTGTAAAAAAAATCAGGTCTAGAAGTTTTAGTGAGGTTTCAATTTTATAATTGTGTCCTCAGGGTTGTCCTATGGATACTCTGGGAATTAAAACAATGATCTAAACTCAGCTTTAAATTGTGTCTCTTTCATAGACCTCCCATGACTGACAAATCTCAGACAAACCTTTCTGTCTGGTTTAGAACTCTACACCTAAAAATAAGAAAAAAATTTTTTGGCATATCTGGGTTTGGGCTATTATTTTGCAGTGACATGCTGAATAGGAATTTTTTCTATTCAGGAAAAATAGGAATATTTTGTACTGGAATGGTGACAGACTTCTTTCCTGGTGATTAGTTTTTAATGGTAAGACACATTTCCATATATTTTGGGGTAAATAGCATGAAAGAATGGGTTAAGGTTTGTTTGCCTCCTTTATCATCCACAACTTCAAGAAAAAGAATTCAAGAGGAACCAGCTGGAAAATATGGAGTTCTTCATGCTTCCACATTCTACCATTTTTCTTGTTCTCCTGTCTACCTTGCCATTATTCATCTGCACACACATCAAAATGCTGAAGGGTCCTCACTACAGAACTTTTCTTCTTGCCTTTAAACATTATGCTTGCTCACGTCTCCAATGCTGCAAAGATCACCCAAAAGGATTAAAAATTCTTGATGTGTGAAACTCCTTTTCATGAACAAAATACAAACGACAGCAGAGGAATTTTGCCTATCTCAAGATGTCATGTGAATCGTCCTCAAACTTCTGATTTAAAGCAAAAGAAGTACCTTTTTATAATTCATAAGAGTTCTCTTTCAAAGCATATTCGCATTTCATTCTATATTGTAATTCTGATTTCAGTTCTCTCTTCTGGGGCAGGAGGGTGGGCATATAACCCTAAAGACCAGCACTTGCATCACATGAAAATAGGGACCAAGCCAGCTTCAACTGTGTACAGTTTTCTATGTACAGGTCTTGAAGGATTGATGCTTTGGTTTATGATGAATATGGCTGATAATTATGGTGGGATACAGGATGCAGTGGTGAGCAGCCCATTTTCTACTAGTGAACAATTCCAGGAAACAAAATCAAATGAAACTAGGTGAAAACAGAAACTAGCTCACTCTGGACTTTCTTCCCTGCTTTATTTCATGGAGGTGATTAATGGCATTTAATGATAGCTGTGTGAACCACAGTTAAACACCTGTGGCTGTGCTGCTGGGGTAAGGGTGGTATGTGTGTTGAATAAAATACTCTGGTGGTTTAAAACCCAGCCAGAAAATTACACTCCACTCAAGCTGCTCCCTTCACCTGCTCCCCTTCTGATAATGAGGGAACAATAAGGAGTGATTATAAACTGGAATAACAATTGACTACAATCACCAAAACCACAGCACTACCCATAGCAAAAAGCACACAGAAGACAGAGGGCATTCATCATGAGGATCCTAATAATAAATATTTATTTATTAATACCAGAAATAGCAGTGGCTCCAGACTAAAGGCAATAGGGTTAGGAGAACCCTCGTGGCCTGATGCTCCTTCCCCCAAATCTGGAAACAGCAGAGAACCAGGAAAAAGCAATGCCTTTGGGGCTGGCTCACTCCATCCAGGCGTTTGGCAGCCAGGCAGGATGGCCCCTATTCCATTTCTGGTGCTGACCTTTTCCTGCCAAAACCATGCTCTCAATGATGACATGGATGGTATGGAAGTAAACAGTGCTAGAAACTCCACACCCCTTTTTCTCTGCTCCCAGAACAAATGCTCCATGACAAGCTGTGATAGCTCTTTAAACTTGATTTCAATGATCAGTAGTGACTCACAATACCTCACAAGGAATACACATTATTATTCAAAGGACACGTCTAGAGCTCACAATATTAATTGACTCTTGTGATTAAAATTATAAATAAAATTCCACAAAAGAAGTTCCTTTGTCACAAATAAGTATAATTTCATTCTATTATTACAAACAACATTGTTGCTAGTAAGAAAAAAGGAGGAACAAAGAGACACGGTTGAATTGCTCCCTATTGTATTTACACATGTCGAACTACTGTCCATGACAAATTTTACTTGAGAGTATTCTATACAGCTTTATAGCTGTTTGAGCTGAAGGTAATTGGCAAAAAAGGAATATATCTGCATCTGCATATTTTCAAGTCCCTTTCTCTCTCCTCTTCCGACTATGCATTCGCAGTCTGTTCCAGAAGCACTCCTGAGGGTTCGGTGCTTTCCTCGCTTTCTCAGCTCTTTGCTCCAAGGGATTGTCATGTTAATGACATTTACTGATAAGCCCCTAAACTAGAAACAAATTGCTCCAGTCCTTCCCTAAGACTGGCAGAAGAACACAGCCAAAGAAGGAGAGCAAGGAGCAGTTTGCTTCTGGACCACTTTCCTTTAGAAGCTTGCAGTTCATGCCATGGTCCTGTGCCTCAAACCTTTGTAGGTTACCTAAGAGTGTAAAGGTGCTTCTTAAATCCTTCTATATAAAGCTGAAATGTAGTAGAGTCCTCTGATTTTCTTGAGCATAACTCACTGCAAACTATACATAAAATATAAAATGTTATTTTAAGATTAATGTATATTTTCATTAATGATCCCTTAGTAGAGATCTATATAAAGTCAAAATTCAGTGGTAACATCTTGCTGGCCAGTAACTTTTAGTAACAGCAGAAGTCTACAAAATAGAAAACCGTGTCTACAAAATAGAAAATTTTTCATTCTATTAATAATTAGGCAGTAAATTTGAATACAGCAAAAAATGTATGTATCTGAAGAAATGTGGGGTTAGGTCTCATGCTCCTGTAAGAGAGCAAAGGAATATGAGGCAATAAAATCTCACTGAATCGTTTTAAAGGGCTTGTATCACTGTAAAATACATTGCAAAGTAAGTTATTGATAAATCCACAGACTTGTCAGTATTTACTCACATCCTTTCAAGGTCTTATACAGACAATGTACTGTCAGTGGATTTCAACAACATTGAAGAAAAGCTGTCAGAAATCAAATATGTCTTTGACAATCTCTTCTTCTAAGTAATCTCAACGATATATTGTCTTTCTTTGCTTGTCCAACTCAAGAACAACTCTCTTTTTGATCTCAAGTGAACTTTTTTGGAAGAGAAAACTTAATTTAATCTATTAGGTAAATAGTTGAGACTATATGAAGGATGGTGGTTTATTTGCTTATATAAGAGTCACTATGGTTTTGATTTGCTGCTATCCTTTTTTGTTATATTTACCCATTCTTTCAGTTCTAAGAAAGTATTGGGCTGGTCTGTGACTAGTTTATGATTGATCAATAAACCTCTACAATGGAGACAGCTCGGGGATATGGAGGAAGGTGATATGTTTATGGAGCTCAGGGGAAAATGGAAAGAGTGACTGACCATAGCAGTTGGAGACTGAACTTAGCTCAACACTAAGAGAACTAGAGGGTGGCCCTATTTCAGTTTTGTGAATGTTTCTGTCTGAGTTAACAAGAGTGTGAGTTAGCACACTCACATGGGAAAGTATGTACATGCCTCAAACCACTTGTATTGTGCTCCAACTGTGGTGCAAATTCCTGTGTTCTGTAAAGAACAATTTGCTCATGTATTATGATTTTGGTATGTTGTGGTATCACTCTGGTAAATCAAAATCCTGTATAATGGCAAGCATCTATAAACAAGAGAATCCTTAATTAAACATTTAAGCATCCATGTGACACGACTAGAAAAACCCAGTTAGAGAATCTTGAAGACTGACAGAATTAGAATAGCTTTTTACCTCTTTGATACCAAGACTTAGACTTTTTATTGTCTGAAAATTAGGGGGATTTTTGCTTCAGAATGATTAATTCCACAGAGAACTCTCTTGTTTTCCTTTTTGGTTAAAGGCTACCATACTGATCTCTGTTTAGCTGGAATTAGCCTTCAAGTTGTGTGTAGAAGACAGGCAGACCATGCTAAGTGCCACATGAATCAGAGGCCCTCATTTGATTGCAACATTTTTAGGCATACTATTAAAAAATGTCAGATTTGGAAACCTTTCGTTTGACATTTATCTGAAAAACCATAATGTAACTGTATTTAAATGTCAAATGAGAATAAAGCTGTATTCTTATCTGTATAAATATCAAATGAATGGTTGTTTCCTCTGATATTTGGGGTTCTGAAAGGGTAAAGATCAAGTGAGGTGCATCCCCTGACAAAGGTTGGTATTGCAGCATTCTAAAGCAATACCTCACACCTGCATCCTGAGATTTGTTGCCCTGAGTGCTCAAGATAGTGATGTAGGAACAGAATCCCTCTGAGACAGCTGTACCCATAGCCAATATAGCACTTTATTCTTATTTCTTTCCCCAAATTCTGCTTGTACGTGACATGATTTGGAGAAGGGAGATGAACACAGGTATGGCAGTTTCCAGGTGAGCACTCAAAACACTGGATTATTTTAGGTTTTATCTCATTTTCACACTTGCTGAAATAGTACATCAAAACAGAGTCAAAAATGAAGTATATTTGAATAGGGCCAGTAAAGATACAAATAAATATATCTAAATTGTGTATGCACCTCAAACTAACAAGTCTGCTTTTTCTCAGGTAGTAGCAGAACAGAATAAGTACCCAAATAATTTTTTGTTTAGCCACCTTATTTGAAGAACATTGACTTCATTATGAGTAATCTCAAATTATTAGAATAATAATTAATGGTTCTAAAAATTGTAAATTTGTTTTTCAATACCTAAATAGGTCCAAAAGTCAGTTTGCTCATGTATAACTGAGTCACAAAACCATAGAATCAATTGGGGTGAAAAAGAACTTTGAGATCATCCACTCCAAATTTTGACTGACTACTGCCATATCAACTAGACCGTGGCATTAAATGGCACATCCAGTCTTTTTCTGAACACCTCAGGAGATGGTGGCTCCACTACTTTCCTGGGCAGCCCATTCCCATGTTTAACAATCCTTTTGGTGGAGAAATTCCTCATCATGTCCAGCCTGAACCTCCCCGGGTGCAGCTTGAGACTTTGTCCTCTTGTCCTGTCTCTGACTGTCTGGGAGGAGAGGTCAAACCCCATCAGGCTCCAGCCTCCTCTCAAGTAGTTGTAGAGAATGTCAAAGTCAACCCTGAGCCTTCTCTTCTCCAAGTTAAACAACCCCAGCTCCTTCAGCTCCTCCTCATAGGTCTTGCCCTCTACCCCTTTCCCAGCTCTGTTGCCCTTCTCTGGACTTGCTCCAGCTCTCATAAAGACTGCAGGTGAGGCCTCACCAGTGCCAGGTACAGGGAGACAATCACTTCTGTAGTCCTGCTGGCCACACATTCTATCCACAACATTAACACATCTACAGCCATAACTAAATTGCTAAAAAACAAATCAAATGGACTATTTTCCATAAATGCATATAGAATTGCCAGAAAAGATCTGAAAGATATTGGTGGAATTCTTAATACTATTATAAATCTCGAATTGTTGAGATTTACAACCCCAGTTGCTGATTCTCTTATGCATTTTAAGTGCAGACTGTAAAATTTAAACATTATAAGAATTGCTATTTGCAGCACCTGTTTCAAGTACATTAACCTGCTGCAATTATACAGTTAAGACATTCAAAGAAAGCAGAGTTCAGGAAAAAGGCTCTTCTATTATTTCATTCCAAAGGAAGGAAAAAAAAAAAAAAAAAACCAACAAAAATTACCTCTTTGCCTACCTGGCATGTAAATCACAGCATACCTTTCCCACATATCCCCACCTTAAGCAATATCCTTTCTGTACCTTCTTCTTTGCCACTCACTATCTGGAAACAAGATTCCTTTTGTATTGCTGGGGCTACATTGTCTGGGAAGTCTTGATACACTATTTGGAGTCCACAACACATGTCCAAGTCCATTTTCTTGAGCATCCAGAGCTAAAGCAGGGCTCTCCCTGCAGCCTGCATGCAGCAAGTTGCATCCTCACTCTAGGCTGTGCTAGGAAGCTGGTCCTGAGTATCCCTACTCAAGGATCCTTACCTGTGCCCAAGATAACATGAGTATGAAAGCACACAAGTTATTCCACTAGGTGACAGGGAGTCTAACATTCAGTTATGTGATGCTGCCTAGAAATATCCAAAGCTGCTTGCAATTTCTTATCTTGAGGCCCTATTAAAAAAAAACAACTTAATTTCACTGAAATTCTACTCCTGCACAAGCAATAGAGCTTAGATTGGATTTATACAGTGAGTAAATACCTTATGCTATACGTTTCAAGTAACTGGTGAGTTAGAATGACATAGTAGGGCCTATGTATGAGCTGGAGTCTCTTCTTCCCCAGAAGATACATAGTCAATTCAACTTCTTCCTCTATTCCACTCTGCAAACATAGGAAGATGTGTGAAATGAACAAAGTATGTGTATATAAGCATGATGGGTAAAGAGTGTTGATGTTGAACCTGAAATGAAACTAAGGAAAGCATATGAAGTGTGAAACATATGGCAATGCATATGTATGAAGTTTGGATCAGGATATGCATCACAAAATAGTAATAGGTTTTTATTCTGGGAGCAGAGAGTGATAAATCAAAGGGGAATGAGAACCTCACACTAAAAACAAGAGAATTTGGAATCTCCTTCCTCTTAGCTGTTTGGCATTTCCTCTTGAAAGAAGCGGAGGAAGTATTTAAATATTTTATAACCTTCATTATTGGAACATACATCTCTGTATTACATTTTGGGAAGCATGTGTTCTATTTGAAATCAGTATGGATATATAAATATTTTTAGGAGATGATTATTCTCTGCATGTAGGTGGAGAAGAACATCAAATTAGTGAGATCTTGCTTTCATGAGTAACAGAGCAGCTGGCATTACCCCTCCTTTTCCTCCGCCTCCCTGGCCAAGGGAAAACACCTCATATCCTCTATTTTAACTCCCAAATTAAAATTAGAAATGGCTTTGGATTTTCTCTTTCAATCTTTTTCTCCAGGTAATATTGAAATTTCATCTGCCATGTTTGCAGTTTCTTTACCAGGTCATTGTTGAAGCAGACAGTAAAATAAGAATGGCATAGGCCTATCACAGAACTGTAGAAAACAGAAACTTTAGTCTACTTTCCTGCCTAAATATCTGATTTGTTATCAAAGACATTTAGCCATAGGGACTCAAAAGTGTTACCTAATTTTCTGTTCCCTTAACACATGAGCATCCAGGTTCAAATGCCCAACAGGAGGAGCAAGTCCTCTTTATCTAGCATGTGCAGCATAGACCATACAGCCGTGAAACTTGGGTACAACTGCCAATCTGTGGCACCTCATTGCCCTCTGGTCTTCCTCTTTTGTATTCAGACAGTGCAGGTGGAAATGAAAATGTCCACTGCTGGGACTGAAAAAGAATATTCTCCTCAGTACAGGTATGATATAAACTTGTTGAAAGGGTTCAATTCCAAGAAAGCTGCTCAAGAACATTATTTGGAAAAGTCTTTATCCCTTCTCCGTCGTGAGATGTGGCAATAGAACAGCACAGGAGATACTATGGCTCTAGTTCAGACCACTGAAACCTTGCTATCTTTAAATCTCTTTTTTGCCATATATTTATTTTTAGGTATTCAAGAAAGTTCAAAGTTCATATGACTCAGTAGACCTATCCTTCAACTTGCCTGTGTACAGTCTTCCTGGCTGCATATTTTGTTTGCTTATGTTAAAAGAACCAGATTTGATGGAACAGCACTCAACTGTTGCACCTGAAAGTCTGGCCCAATGTCTTCTCTAAGAAATCTTTGCAGCAACGTCACCTTTTTTTAGAAAATTGTGGACTCCTTCTCTCATTCTTGCTCATGGATAACACAAAAGGACAATTGCTTAAATATACCAGGAAGTAAAAGAAATTCAAGGTACAGAAAGGTTTGGGACAGGACGAAGTTGAAAGTAGAACATAATGAAGCAATAAAAATTATATCATTCTATTATATTCAACAAATTAATTTTCCTCAATGTCTACGACTTCTGGAGTGAAGTATCCCTACTAAAACTGATCATGTTGGAAATGGCACTGTATTTTCTAATTGACTATGTTGTCACATAAATCAAAAAATTTCAATTTTTTTTCCAAAGGCTAACTGAACATAATTCAGGCAAATAGAGTTAGCCATGAAGTCCTCAAGATAGTTAAGTACTCCATTTGAAAGCAGATAAATAGATTTATCTGCAGTTTAACAGACTGGGAACAATTTTGCTTCTTTCTTACTTGTTTGACATAAAAGCCTTAACATTAAATACAATCATAAATTAAATTTTAAACTGGATCAAACCATTAGACAAATGTATCATATAAAATTTTTACTTTACTCATCTAATTTGTTTTTAGAAGATCAGCATCCTTCAGAATGATGAATCTCAATTTTGAATGGCCTGTATGCTTTGGAGTCCTGATGCTTCGGAGTTTTTGCATTGGCTTCTTGTAAAGACTGGGGTAATATACAAATTTTTAATGAACAGTGTTTGGAATTTTCAATGCTATCATATTCACTGCTTTTGAAATGCATGCTTGCATAGCACCCATGGAAATCTGCAGATCGTGAACTGCTTCAATATGTGCTCTGAAAAGTCTCTAACACTTTTATGTCTGATTATTTGCAGTTAACAAACAATAAAATGATAGGATTCACATTAAATAATCATTTCAGACTTGCTTTATTCTTCTCAGTAACTTACTGGTTAAATTTGTAGTCCTCCCATCTTATGTCTTTCCAGGATTTTCACAGCAGCTAATCTGGCCATCCCTACTGTCTCCAATTTCTTGTATGTCACCTCCCAGGCAAAAAAATAAACAGACAAAAATCCAAAATCTCGGCTACAAATGAAAAAAAATCTATTAATTGTACTCTTCTTTTCTCTCTCTCATTTGTTTGCATTATGTCAAGCCTTCTGCTTTCATTTGTAATCTTAAGACATCTGGAGGGAAGGTACGTGACTCCCATATTTGTACTGCTCAGAAAACAATAGGAATTAGACACTGATTAAGCCCTAATGTTATATAAGTACTTTATCATTGCCATCCATACTAAACAAATACATTTGCATGAAACGAAGCATGTTGATTGAGCAACAACATTTAATAGAACATTTTACTTCACTGATAACTGCCTTGTTAAACAAAATGACACTGATATAAATCTGGATTGATCCTATTATTTTGAGTGGAGTTAATCCTGACGGATATAAATACTAACCGGAAACAACAAAGTTCAGAATCCATAGGGAAAACAAGAGCATAAATGTATTTTAGATATGCATATTTATTTGTCCAGGTTGCAGAACAGACTCAAGGCAATTCTCTAGAATGTGAAACCCTCTGATAATCCCATACCACAATTTACTTCAATTTTAGAATAGTTATTTACTGCCTTTCTGCAGAGGCACATGTTAATTAAGTTGATTTTGATGAATGTATTATTTATATGTCCACAGTACTAAGAGGTCATGAACTACAAATTTCTTGCAATTTTCATTCCAAAATATTTATTAGATATGGTACAAAAAAGTCTTGGCTGCTTGTGGGAAAAGTGTCACTTTCTGGTCATTTGAATCCTATTATGAAGTATCTACATGCAGAACATTCAAAAATAGTATCACTGTTCCTATGACTGCATTTCATTTTTGTCTCCATATCGTTGGATTTACTATTACACAAAATGAATTGCACCTAACTTTTGTTTCTTTTCCTATCCTTTTATAAGGCAGCCCAGGAATTTCCTGCTAAAGGTGAGTTGGAGCAATAAGTACAGATTTTCCTGAGTGTCCCACAGACACATAAGTCATTTGGTTCATATGTGGGTGGTCTTTGACTTATTCAGCTAGCTCTGTTATAGACTCACAAACACATCCAACACAATTAAATAGATGCACAGTATGGTCTTTACAAAATATCACTCAGCCATGTATCCTGCAACAAGCAATTACAAGTCATCTTCAGGGCATTGATTTATTTCTCATTGCCCTACCAATTTAATGACCTTATGATTTATACTGATTATGGAAGTCTCTCCTTGGCAAGCAAAGTAATTATCCATCAATCTCAAATTCTTTAAGGGAAGAAAAATGTTTATTTTCTGTCTGCATAATAAGTTTTATGTCATTTTTAATGCCATGACTCCCACATACACTGAAGATATATGTAGTAACTTCCAATGTCTCACAGAATGTCAGTTGTAAATGGGATTTGACTACAGGCTTAACTTCCATTGTCTGATTGTTTGGCATTATATAATGAAGGTGGTTGAGTAGTCTGCTTGGAAATGCATGCATTATCCTAGCATAAAACAGTGAAAAATTCTGTGGATCAGGAGCCCCTGTAGAAAATCCTCAGTAAGAAATAAAACAAGATTTTAAGTACATTTAAATAACAACTGTACAAATAGAGCTTGAAGAGCAACAGGACAGATCATGCCTCAGCACAAGGGGTGAAGCACACAACCTGTCAGTGCCCCCTCTGTGATTGTTTTTCTGTAATTGTTTGATTTAGAGTAAGGATTACAGTTTACTGTGTGTGAGTTTATTTTGTAAGGAAATTTGAGTTTTAATAGGAATTTGAGTATTTGAGTTTTAATAGGAAACACTTAGGTAGGATTGCAATAGTTGCCACACTAAAATGTCATATGTGATCTTCTGGGGAGTTCATATATTTGGTTATTTATGGTTTGCCTCTTTGTTTTTTTCTACTGTAGAATTTGCAAATTGAAAAGTTCTAAAAACCTGAAGACTGAGGAGAGGCTAACATCCAAGGAAACTGAGTTTTACAGATATACCACTGATCTCCCTAAGTTTTACTCTTTCTCAGCCTTGCTCTTCAAATATTATTTACAGACAGCAGTCCAAATCACTGCTGATGTCACCTTACTGTTTATTTTCATCCTTTTCATTATCTTCTCCCAGTCTTTAGATATTGACTGGCATGTGTCTCTATTAATAACTTCTGTATTTTAAGAGCCACAGCAGGGCAGCTATGGGAAATGATGAAGTCCCTTCCACGCATTTTGAGTTGGATCAGTAGATTCACTATTCACTGGAGTTGGAATAGATGGAAGTGATAGTTCAAGTTGGGCACAAAAATGAAGACAGCAAGGTTCCAGCATCTCCAACATACAGCCTCAGTGATCCAACCAAGAGTTTAAAATTACTCTTGTCCATACATTCAAGTTACTTGAAAGAAAACATCTCCATTCTATGCCAACAGATTTTGTATTTTACAGCCAATCCTCTGTTCTTTACCCATTTGATTCTCACGTTGAAGCGAAGAAAGAAATTCTAGACAAACCACCAAACTCTCTTTCTCCCTAAAATCTGTAATTACACTTTTTTTTTTAAGTAATGTCACCAGAAATGATGCAGCACATACAACTCTAAAGTCCTGAATAGGAAAACCTTCATGCTATCTAAATGCAGCACTACGTGCCATTTCATTGGCCTGGCACAAAGATGGCACAAGTGGCTCCTACCACACATTTCATGACAGAAAACAAACACTACTTTTCCTTCCTAAGAGTTTAGGATAAGGTTTTTACTTTTCCCTAAAAGAAATGTTTCCTAAAAAACTATTTTCTTAACTAGGAATCACAGCAAAACAAAATTTCTGAATTAAACTACTTCCTCCCATGAAAAATCATTAGATAGAGAAGAAAAACAACCTTGAACGTTTTTATTTCTCACATTATCAACAGTACCAATTTCAAATACCTCAACAAATCCAACAGCAAGTTGACTGGATGGGCAAGTATATGCACCATGTGGTCTCTTGTGCTAGATTGCCCACATTTATGTAGATTTGCTTTGGATTTCACCATCGTCTGGTCCCCAAGTTGCCCTAATGCAGCATTATTATTAGTTCTGTTGCCGTAATGCATTATTATTATTATTATTATTATTATTATTATTATTATTTTATTTCATTTTTTTATTATTATTTTATTAATGCACAGTTCAACAATTTCAAAGCATCTGTGGTAATACAATGGCTCCATGGCAGCCTTCCAGAGAGATTGATTATATAACACAAAACTGAGGTGACAGAAAGGACTAAGGGGGAGGGGATGTTTGAGGGTACTAAACACTGAGATTGTGGTTTGTTTTCTTTTTTAAGAGTGTGTAGGTAGAGGAAGCTAAATTTGATGCAGTGATTTGATTCATGCTGCTTTTTGGGAGCACTCCAGTTCCACCTCTTGAATGATCCACCAAAAACCAAGGACCTAAGCGAGTGATCATTAGCAGTTCCGATAATCCGCATGTAACAGGACACAAAACACAAATAGGACACATCTCAAGTCAGAAATTTTTATTTCCCATTTATATCCTTAGCATATGCTGTGAGGAAATGTCTAGCTCCAGGAAAATATTGCAGTATTAAAAACAACATCTTTGAATCAGGCCCAAAGGAAGCATAGAAACAGATACTATGGGACAAGAAAAAAAAAGTAGACTGAAATACAAACAAGAGGCATGTTGCAAATCATTTCCAATTTTATTGAATTAAATGTCATCAACAGAACTATATATAAGTTTTGAGCAGATTAGTTTGTTGCTCACATAAAATTTTGCATTTTTAAGCATTTAGCATTGAAGAAATGTATGAGAAAAATCAATATATAACAGAGGATGCTGACAGATTGCAAGCCACTGTGTTAATTGGAGTTTTTCCAGTGCAGTCAGGTGACCTCGTTTCAACATTTATCTCATTGGGCCATTTTAAAACCAAAAGCTTCTGTGGCTGTTTAACAGACTTGCATTTTAACACGGCTAGGTGCAAGAGGATGACTGCAAGAACCACAACTATTCACCTTATTCACAGAATGCATGCAAATAGATGTCTTTTTAAGGCATGGATTTGTTTATATAACACTTCTGGGGTTATCATTACCCACAAAGTGACACTTTGCCAAGATATTTAATTTCATTTTGACATTCATACTATGACAATAACTGATTTGGATCAATGATGAGGGATATTGAAGGTTTAGTGGATTACTAAAATGCATTTAATTTTGATGGCCAGTTTTCAAATGAAATACAAATCAAATTCAAACCACAAGAATGATGCTATAATTTGAAATATAGCCTTTCATCACAGATTTCATCACTGAGAAGAAAGACTGGAGAACTTCATTCAAGTTCACAAGTATCCCTATGCTTGAGACTTCAAACCTGACAGACAAGAAACTGAGAAAAGAACTCACAAATTTTGTCATGGGAATTTGCTTTTGTCACACTTCTGTTCTTTTTCAGGTTATTTCCCTGCAGTGTAACCCGAAGAACACAATGTCTGCTATTTTCTCTGCAGCTTCAATTCATAATTCAGAACCTTTGCTTAATATCTACCTTTATGAGTCAGTCAAGCTAAAATGTCAGTTTGGACTACACCAGCTAAGATGGGATGCACATTCCATTAACAGAGTCTATAGTTGGGAGCAAAAGAAAAAAAGGATCAGGGTGAATAAGTGGCACTGTGAACAGCTTGAAGATCTGAGGCAAGATTTGCCAGTTTCTCTGGTATGATATTTGATTTGTGTCATAGAAGCAGCTAGTAAGCAAAGCTATTTTATAGTGTACTGTGGAAAGAAGAGTTTATAAACAAAATCTTATGTAGATTTGTGAAAACAGTCTCTAAGTAAACTGAAAGCAGCTGGAATTACCCATTTTTGCATGCAAGACAGCACAGCCTTCTTGGAAAACAAATGTTACATCATGCAGTGACTTCCTTCTGTAATTTTTTTTCTAGATGCCAAATATTTTTTACTCCTGTTAAACTAAATTGAGGCACATTTAAAAAAAAAATGCAGTTATTATTTTTGAATATATGCAAAAATATTTTAAATATGTTTTTGTATTTTTCCAATTAGAGCATTTTTGGAATATAATACACTTGTAAGTTTTTTTTGACAATATGAAAGCAGTTTTTTTCCAAATATTTTAATACATCTTTGACAATTATTATATGCTAATTTGACACTTGAAATAATGAAATGTCTTCTAAGTGTGTTGTTAATCCATTACCAGAGTTGGGGGCTCAGGTCATATAGTTAATTGTGAATCTTCACATCCTAAAGATTTATAAAATTTCACAGATACAGCTAATCACATATGTACCATGCATATGATGTATAAATATAAGTTTAAAATGTTTTGTTAATTATTAAAATGCATTTTACATCTGAATTCCATCTTTAATACATACCACGCCTTACAAAAATGAATATAAAGCCATTTACAGCATCCTGAAATAGTTATCTCTGTCTATATTTCTGCATTTGCAATCATCCTTCAAAAACTATTTCCTACACCGTGGAAATTTTTTTCCTACACTGAGCATAAATAAATCTGTGATTTTAGGTACATTTTTCTGAAAGACAAACACAGATCTGTAGTTGCAAGACTTTCCCACCTGCTTACCTTTCCCACTTCCCTTCCCACTTGTCTCATATTAGGAATTTCTAGGGACCTGTCACTTTATATGTAGAATCAAACACCATTTTTCAGGACTCTGAATTTCAGTATAAAACAAATCTTTGCCCTGTAGGATTTTTTTCTCTTTTTCTGCTATTCACACAGACCTACCATATAGTATATGGACTTAGGCAGATTCCATCATCCTTCAGCACAGCAGTACTTCATACCCCAAGCATACATGATGTAAAAATTGATTTTGTAGATGCACAAAAGAGAGAAAGGAAAACACAACAAGATTTAAAATTATGCTTGAGATCTGAACAGTGATTCATTAGTTATTTTTGTATGGGAAACAGAATTTATCTACAAGTTAAGTATGTCTCATATATCACAGATATGTGTTCTTTGCAAACATTTATGAAGACAGCAAAAAAAGGAGGAAAAAAATGCAAAATCTTAATCTGTCTTTCCCTCCATATTTTACCACTGCATTTTGTAGCATATAATATAGAAAATAATGTTAACAACTGAAAGAAAACTATGTTTTTCTTGTGGATCTTTGGTTGCAGTTTCTGTGTGATTTTGTTTTTTGGTAGTGGTGGTGGTAGTTTTGGGGCTTGAGTGTTCTTTTAATATTGATAACATTCCTACTATTGATTGCTTCAAACTATTGTATCATGAAAAAATATAAGGTTTGGTTAAGCTGTAACTGTCAGGGGCTTTAGGAAGAAAACATGGAAAACAGATGTTTGTTGTTTAAGTTTATAATGTACGTAAACCAATGGGACTAATATCACTTGTGCGTCATTGCTCAAGAAGCAGCTGTTCCTCCCACCTCCAGCTTCACTGACTGGATAGTGCCTCTTCTCCACCCCCATAACATTGCCTCCCTGTCAGCACAAGCTTCCTCCTTCTAGTAAATTGAAAAGCAAACTTAACATACATTTAAAGGGACCACCAGCAAACTTGCCATGAACAGAAATTGCCAAATGCGTTGTTGCTCTTTACAGCTGCACGCAATATTAGGAAATTGCCCCTATTCCGTTTGTTTTGCCTGATCAGAAATGTAAGCCCATCTTGCAATTAGAATGAAAACACATTTGTGCATAACAGGTTCACGTTGTTTTACAGGAACTCACAATACATCTTTGAAAAAGTGGGATTTAGCACTAGTAGAATAAAAGCAAAGCTACATGTTCACAATTCCAGAAACAAACAAATACACAATAATGCCATGCCTTGAGAAGAAGTGGAGGAGACAGAGCAGTTGTGTAGGTGACAGTAACACTGGCAAAACAGCAGTGGCCTATCAATGTTTATGCTTCTGAGACAAGGCCAGCTTGAGGAACATAAATACCACCAAACTGTACCCAGCTTATCATCTGCCAAGTACATATTCATAATCGATATAATCACCAACAGATGATAAATGGAAATCCCACACTATACGGTATTTACATTGTCTTTTTGTAGTTTTTTTCTCCCTATGAATTCCAAGACTTGTTTACACAAGGAAATTAATGTGGAGCAAGTTATAGAAGAATGGTTAAGCAGGCTGTTTAATATATCACTCTTAGATAATACCATGATACAAAAAGATTTGCCAATATCTTACATTATCCAGCCAGTTAGTCAATTGCTGCTAGCTTTTAGCCATCTGTGAATCAGTTTGTTTTTGTAGAGCAGTCCCAAACCTATCCTACTGTTAAATATAAAAATAGGTTGTCTCTTTATCCACTAAGGAGCTGGAAAATTTTGCTTGCCATGAAGTTCATGACTTGTGTTAACCCCCAGTAGAGAGGCTGTTAAACCTCTATACAAGCCTTTAGAAGGCTTTTTAGTTAAGATATATTTTTCTTACCTTAAAATTCTAATCATATGATGAGTCCTTCAGCTTGACTTGAAAAATGGGTTGAATAGAAGTTGTGAATCTTTGTGTCCTTCCTTGTTTTGTATGCCATTCCTGTGCCCATTCTTAGTCATCATCCATCAAAGACACCCAACACTTTGTTTCTCTGCATGTTGAATATCTCATTGTCCTTGCCTTTACTGTTAATGTATGAACTGCATTTCTTCTACCTCAGTGACATCACTGAATCCGATTTGAATACACCTCTGTAAATAAGTGTCCAAACACTGTGTCATAAATTTTCCTGTCATGAATTTTTTCTACAGTTAAGCTTATATGCATTTAGCAAGTTAATCAACTCAGCTGTATATCGCACAAATCCAAACAGGGATTTAGAAAACTTAGTTTAAAAATTAAATAATGCATGTAAGGTTTTCTTGCAAAGAAAATGTAAGAAAACAAACTAGTTTAATTGTTTGTAGTTAAAGCAGTATGAGAACTTCTTATCAGAAGTGTGGTATTTTATTTTAATATCTACATGGTCAATTTTCAGCAATGAAGTAAAATAATTTACTGTTATTACAGCAGTAATTGACATGCTAAACATATTCCAAAACAAACAAAAGTGTTTTTTTCATGGTGACAGAATTTTGTAAACAACTAAGAAAAGTTTTATGTACATCTATATAATACTTTCTAAGGACATTCCAAATAATCTAAATTACTAAATTTCTAAATTATAGACAGCATTGGTTCATGTTTAAAAATGAATGTTTTGATATATAAATGCTTAGATGGTGCCACATGTCTATATGGGGGAGGAATATTAAACAACATGACACAAATCATGCAGTGCTATAATCTATCAAGCATTATCAGGTAAAGTATTTGAAGCACCTGAATCCAAATTCAAATATATTTAGGCATTGTTGTGGCTTTGACCTTTAAAATTTGATCCCTGATTCTCAAAGGCATTTAAGTTATATAAAATTCAGGGGTTTTAAAGGAAATTTAGATTTTTGCCTCAGAAAATGGATTTTAATTTTTAATATAGTTTTAGGAAGTTATATAGATAATACAAAGTGGTATGGACTCTAATATTCTTTTGGATCTTTTCTGTGGATTTTTAGAGCTGGTAATATACGTCCTAGCTTCCTACCAAATTTAGCCTATTAGCCTATAAAGATGTGGCAAGTTAGAATCCCTTTTTACCTTGGTTATAAAACTGGCCTATAAAAAAATGAATTTCATTTCCAAATGTAACTAAATCTTCTTATTAACATTGACCATCCCTTTTAATATATGAGCAAAGTCACTCTGTAAGGGCTGATTTTTCCACCTCTTTGATAAATATGGAGTAGAAAAGTAAAAAGGTTTTCACAGAGATTTTGCAAACAGAAGAAATGCCACAATTATTACAGCATAGTTTTGATACCTGGTCTGGAAATTTGGAAGACATCTACAGTCATCTGAATTTTAATAGAAGTCCTGAGGCCTGAAAATGCCTGCTTCTGCTGAAGTCTGAGCAGGGTACGTAACAGACTGCATGGCAGAGCTGCTGGCTGCACTGGGGACTGGGCACAGGGATTGCACAGAAATGCTTCCAACTGGCTGCTATGGAGACAAACTTGAAGCTAGGACTGCTTCTTCACTTGAAATGTGAATGAGGAGCAATTCAGAGCTATTTGATTAATTAAAACATAAAGTCTACTTATGTTTCTTATAGGTTTGACTTCCATGCTATGAAGTATATATAGACAATTCATAATACCATTTAAAAGTTAGAAGCTAGACTACAAGGTACAGCCAAAATATCCCTTAACAATCAAGACAAGGGAGAGTTCTTTTTTGTTTAAGGAACATACTTATGGAATCACAGAGTCATTAGGCTGAAAAAGACCTTTAAGATCATCATCCAACTACAAACCCAGCACTAAATCACACCCCAAGTGCCATATCTACGTAGCCCCATGGATAATGACTCAGCCACTCCCCTGAGCAGACCTTTCCAGTGCTTGACCAGTCTTTCAGTGTAGAAAGTTTCCCTCATATCCACTCTAAATCTCCCCTGGCACAACTTGAGGCCCTTTCCTCAGGAAATGAGGCGAAGTCCAGCCTGGCTACACCATCCTTTCAGGGAGTGGTAGAGAGCAGTAAGGTCCCTCCTGACTCGTCTTTTCTCCAAGCTAAACACTCCAAGTTCCCTCAGCTGCTCTTCCCAAGACTCATGCTCCAGACCCTTCCCCAGCTCCCTTGTTCATTTGACTTGATGTCTTTTAGGCTTTTATAATGCTCTCTATCCTCACAAAATCTGAATACCTGGATATGGGGCAAGTTTCCAGTGAATGAATGAAGTGTAAACCAGCAAGAGTGTATTCCAACAGTCCTACACAAGGAAGGGAGCCAAAACAACAGCCTTGAACTTTTAAGAAAATATCTTCAGTAGTTTTGACACAAGTCAGTACAACAGACAGATAAGGCAGTAAATGAGCAGGTTTGTCTGTATTTTCTCACCTTCACCAGCACGAAAAAAAAATTGCAGGGCAAAAGTTATTTTACGACTGTGTTTGAGTTACATGCTAAAAATATGGGAGGAATTCTTTACATAGGGGAAACTATCAGAAAGTGTTACTCGTCATGAATATGGGATAATCAAGTTGCAAGTGAAGTCAGTACCTGGTACTCAGAATACGAGTTTTCCAAAGAAATTGCAAACAGTTTATATGTAAATGTTTTGAATTTGCAAGCACAGATTGTTCTTTCAATTCATTATCTCATACTTTATGCTCTGCCAAGTTGCCAATTATAATACTCAAAAAAATCTAATCTTAAGCAAGTTGCAGAGAACAGTGGCATTCATAGAAATAGATCAATGCTGAGTATTGTAGTATCAGCTGAAGTATACATCCAGTTTAAGTTGAAGGAGGTAATGAGTCAGAAGATTTGGGTTATACATTTTGGTACGATTTTTTTTTTTTTTTTAGTTTAATTTTTAATTTATTTTTTTAATTTTTTTTAATTTAATTTTCAATCTAGTACCATAAACCAGAGTAATTTTGATGGAGGTTTTGGAGATTATGTGAAAGGCACTTGTATTCCATTTGGGGGACTCCAATTTTTCTCATCAGCCTGAGGCACTTAACACACATCTTATAAAAAGGCTGAGGACCCTTGATTTCCCATGGTTTCAATGAAAGCACCAGGTTTCTGCATTTCTTTTGTACCTTTTTCAGATCAACAAGAACTTGAGTATGTACCCTTATATCTCATTAGAGTAAAACTGAAGATACATTGCACGATTTGAGACTGGACTCTAGAAAATAAACACTCAGTCAAAGAACTCCAGGCCTATCTCATTCTTTCATTAAACTGCAAAACACTCACTGATCTCAGTATTCTTTTGTCTACTGAATCTTGGATTCAGTTTTATGAAAAACGAGGAAAGTGCTACAGGAGTTTTGAAATGTTAGAAACCATACGTATTTTTGGTTCATGAGAAACACTCCTTTGTTACACAGACTACTATAGTGCTTGACAAGAATTTGCTCTATGAGTACCTTGTTAGCATTAATTTCAATCCATTTATTTATGTTCATCCTTTAACAGAAGCTTACAGTCTCATTAAAACACAGTCAAACCACTGCAGCTGCAAAATTCCACTCTAAGTTAGCAAAGCTAGGAGTATCTCTATTTCCAGCCTGAGGACCTTTGCCAGTGAGGTCTGATGCAATGCCCAGTGAAGACAGTGAGGTGACCAGAACAAAACACCTGGAATGTGTAGTTACTCAAAATACAATATAGAAGGGGGAAAAAAAGGATATTTTTCTTTCCAAGTCTCAGAAAAACACTAGATGAGATATTCCTAGTTGTGTGAAAAGTTTGGAGAAATTTCTCCTTAACTCACGCCACTGAATTATCCTTATGTCAGTCTCCATCTGTAGAATTCTTACTCATGTAAATAATATAGGGCTTCATGTTTTCTCCAGTAATTTTTAAACCTTTGCATTTCACTTGAAAAAGAAGGAAAAAGGTAATCTCAGAAGCCTGATTTTGCCATTTCTAGCAGTGTGGGGAGGGGAAGATACAAAAGGAGAATATTTTTTAATTGAAAGAACATGTGAAGTTGTGAGATGACATGAATTTTGGAATTTATCAGTAAAATTAAATGTGCAGTATTGAACTCATGCTTAAATGAGCAGTGTGAACTCATGCTTCCCATAAGAATATTGCATAACCAAGGGATTTGTCAATTTTACAGTGATTTAACTGGCATAAATGAGACAACAATCAAAACCTTTTATTGAAAATTATCTTTCTAAATAAGTGTTAGAATAAAGGATCAGTTTCTTAAAAAAATCTCATATCTGATGCAACACATCTTGTCTGCTTATTTGTACCGACAGATATGAACTACAGAAGGCAGTAACTGATGGCATATAATCAAGTAGGGAAGAAACAGTCACTGAAATTGAGAAAAATTATTTATATTGCACTCATTTCATGTTCATGCTATCAAAAAGTCTCAACAGTCACTGTATATACACAGACAACAGCATATGGAATGAAAAAGTAAGGGAAAGACAGCAACAAAACACTAGGAAATAGTGGTTGTTGTGGATGGAGCCTATTTTGAGATCCTTTGGTCGATTCAAGAGAGCCACAATTGCTGTGCATAAGCCTTGAGCCTTGCAGAGCAGCATCAGAGCAATTTGACAGAGCACCTGTGCCATTCATACAATCCACTCAGCAGACCTTTGCAGAACAAAGGATTAAAACAGAATAACTGACATATGAATGTTCCCATTTTAAGTCTGGCAAATTTCAGTGACAATAAGGGAGCATAGTTATTAATAGGAACTGAGCCATCCTTTTTATGATCTGAAGGTTGGTGGTGATTTCTCCAAACATCAGCCAGCTATGCCTCGAGACAGCCCTGTGAGAGACTATTATTATGTTTCCACACAAGAGTTAGAGACTGTACAAGGGAGGCCATCATACAGCTTTAAGCATGTATGGTCTTGGGCATGAATATTTCTGCATGTCCTCTGATAGAACTAAGGGTAATAAATAAGTCAGCATATCTATTTTTCTTGGTGAAGGGCTATTTAAAGAAAAACCTGTGTCATGTATGGCAAAACAAATTAAGCTCTTAGCCTAGCATATGGATTTAGCTTTTAACTTCATTTAATTCTGATGAAGTTTTAAATTCCTGTTTATTTTCACATCCAAAGACCTGCTTCTATAATACATATCACATAAAACCTGTCCATCTCCTTACAGTCTCTACAGTTCATAATTGAGGAATGAACAGCTAAAACATACAATTAGTTAAATTTCATTATGTAGAAAAAGATGAAAGACAGCAAAATAGGTTACTGGGAAACTGATGATTTTAAGAAAAATAGTCTATGTTAAATTAAAAGTAAGAAACATTCAAGAGAAAATGTCAAACTCTGAAATACAAATGAACAATAATGACTAGGAAAGCTGTAACGTGAGTATATTAATAAGACATATAAATGAAAATAAAAATGGCTGAGATTAAATAATAGGAAGTGAATTAATGAGATGAAAATCTGCTACACTTCCCAAAGGTAGAGCTGGAAGCTAAAGAAATAACTAGCTATTTTAAGTACCAGAGAATAGACAGTGAAATTATTGAGGGGTTGAAGAGAGCGTACTGATGTGAAAATAAATTTTGGGAAAACATTACTGAAAATATTAAAGAAAGCTCTTTTTGGCCTCAGCAATATAGATTGAAAACAGCTTGGCCTGATTTTAAAGTGTAAAGAACTGTTGCCTTCAAGGTTATACAGCTAGCAATCCCATATAAAGACAAATGAATCAGAAAAAAATGTAGACCTTTTCTGGAGAAAAGGAGGGATTGGTGTAGACAAAGTTACTGACGCTAGAAGGTCCATCCCCCTTTCTCACCCTGAGTAGCAGAAAGGGAAGTGGAAAATGTAGTTATCTGACAGCTCTAAACTGTGGAGCTCTACAACCCAGACAATTGAATGAGCAGCATACCCACAACAAGAAAAAGGTGTCTTATAACCACCCAGCCCTAAAATAAGCAAGAGCAAAGGAGCAAATCCAAATTCCACAAGTATGGAAGTCTTGTAAAATTTGAATATTAGTTCATTTCATTTAAGAGAGCTGTTTCAGGCACGTGTCATTCATAAGAGAAAGGTTTTTTGGTGATGGGACTCTTAAATTCTCTGTTTTATATTTCTCATCTGCTGGGATTTTGTTATTACTGGTATTACTGCTACCAAATTCACTATCTGTAGAAAGATCAAACATTGCAATGGAAATTACGACCCAGGCCGCTAAGAGCAGAAACACTGTTATCTGTTGCCCAGATAACAAATATTACTAAAAGATTTTAAAAAGTGGATAGAGGGAAGAAGTGAACCTGAACAGATGTTCCACTTCTGCAACGACAGAAATACCAGAAATAAAATTATTAAGAATATATCTAAAAGATATGGTGCTGAAAAGGAGGAGCCATGACTAAAAATTTTTTCCTGACTTTTGTGATATGGTTTTAAACATTAATTACTTCAAAAATGCTTTAACTTTATTAAAAATATCCTATCAATCAGGAACTATCTCACAAGATACCCTCTTGTTTTTCATACATCACTCTTTACCCTTACCAAAGTTTCTTGCCATTGTGGTTAAGTTTATTGTCACCTGAGTTGTGGCAATTCAAGGCATTTATGGAAATATGCTGTAGATGCACTCACTTAAAATTTTCAGGTTAAATAACAAACTGAAAAGTCCTGAAAGGTTTTTTTCCTAACCCAGTCAACTCCATGCTTTGGTTGTTGGCACAACCAAAACTGAAGCATGGGATCAGGAACAATTGCCTAGAGACAAAAGTGTCTAAAATTTGCTTTCTGCCTTAAAAGAAGCAAGAATCTTATCAGAGTATGCAGGTAGGAAGGCTGGATTAAACAGAGATGTTGAAAAAGCACTATGACACTCATACTCTCATACAATCCATAAGTGGGCCAGCATAACTCACTCAACTGATATAAAAAAAGAATCTCTGGCATGTCACAGAAATACTCATGAATAAAAGGAAAAAAAATCTTCCTTTATAATGTTAACACCTAATATGGCTCTTAAAATCCCATTCTTATGCATAGAATTAAATAAACAAGAGGAAGAATGACCTTTAATTCTAACCCTTTATTTGCCTTAAACGTCACTCGGAGAACAAAGATAGTAGACTTTTTCATCTTGTCCCCTTTTTTTGCGAGAAAGGACATCTGCAACATATTTATAGAAAAAATGATGCACTGTGTAATTAAAAAAACTCTAGATATATGTGCATGGTACATAAAATAATTTGTGGTCTGAAGATGCACTGGAAAAGTTAACTCAGCTTTTAAGCAAAGATGATTTGTTATTTGCTATGTCTGTGTCCTGGCTCCGGCCAGGAGTTAGTTTTTGCAGTAGCAGGAAGGGCCGTGGCCAGGGCCCAGAGGTTATTTTATACCACTTGATCCCATTTTCTGGGAATGGGGAAAGGATCCTTTCCAGGGTAGTGTGGTGGTAGTCAGGTATTGTCCTGTCCAGTGATGAGAATTCACATGGGAATCACTTGCCTCCCTGGTACACTTTAGCTGTTGATACTGTTGGTTACTTTTTATTTTCTTATCTCATTGCCATTTCCAGTAAATTGTTCTTATCCCAACCCATGATCTTTCCCTTCTGTGCTTCCAGTTCTCCTCAGTGCTATGCAGGAAATGGAGTGAGACACGAGAGAGGGGGCAAGCAGTGCATGTGTTGGAGTGATTTCAATGGGAACACTCAGTTCAGGAGTATCATTCCTAAACCACAACAGCCTTAATTGGTGTCCAGGGTGGGTCATGAAGGGTTGAGAGGACAATAGATCTGCCCAGAGCAGGTTGGAAGCAAGTTTGATCTAAGTTTTTGCTGTATTAGGTCCTGTGCCACTGGTCACAATGTTGCTTGGTCTGTTCATGTGGCTGCAGTACCTGTAACCGTGTACATCTTTCCATATGTGCACTATGGGCCCACCATGGTGCTTTTTCAAAGCAGGCAGAGGGATCAGGATTGCTTTGCTCTACTATGGAATATCAATTTATGACATGACATCAAGGGCAATGAAGATATTTTGGAATGCAGATGCAGTGCTGCTCTGTAACCCTTACCTTGGGCACTACCTTTGGGAATCCATTAATAACCATATCCAGCCTGTGGAAGGAACAGGGGAGGGTGATTTTCCCCAGTCTTTTACCCCCTTTTCCTCCTTCAGGCCTATTACAACACCTTTTGAGACTTGAATTCCCTTTGGATGTTAAGGAAAGCATTTTCTTGTTCCTAAGTCTTCCAGGTCTCCTTAGTGGGGCCCATGCCATGTTTAGAGTCATGAAAGAGATTTCTAGGGAGACCTGCCCTATGGGTGGCATGGAATGTGGGAGAAAATGGGTCATCTTTTGGAGGATTATGCTGTTCCAGTGGTTTGGAAGTGCACCCCTGAACAACTACAGGACCCTGACAAAGTGGCAGAATATTTGAAAGAAAAATGCCATCCAGTTCCAGAGAGGTATGGAAAATACCATTACTAAGCCACGACAGACTGGGTTTTTTAAGTCCACTCCTGCACAATCTTTGAGATATATGTATATATTAAAGAGTTCTTGATGTATATGTAACAAAAAGTATTAATTACTTGGGCTTTACTGGCATGGGAAGGTGTGAAAGGTTTCTCTACTGTCTCTAAAACTTTCAACAGCCTTTGACCGGTTAAAGCACCTTGACCTCTCACTTCTGACATTTTATTATCTCTTTATTTCTCCTGGCATAAGTGTTTACTCATCCACACTGTGAACCAAAGTGAGGAACTGATCTCACTGACAGGTTTCCAGCAGAGAAAATAATAGGTTTTACTTGGTTGAGCTTCTCAGCTGCACAACTAGCTGCCCCAGCACACTGAAAGGGAATGGCAGGAATTAGCAGCTGGAGGTGGAGCCTCATGCAGCCTAATTAAACCAGCACCGCTTTTGAAAAGTATGTACATCCCAGAGCAGCCTCAGGCTTCCTGAATGTTGATTAAATGTTAAACAATGCCACAGTGCTGCAGCTTACTTTGCTTACTTTTTAGCAGATAGTTTCATTCCAGTATACATCTCTCAGCACAAATTTTAGGTTGTGGACAGTGATGACCTCTGTAATTTTTACAATGTTAAGGTGTGTGCCATAGGATCTTATTTGCCTTAATTAAATTAATAGTTTAGATATTAATGTTTTAACAGGCATATTATTTATAGGACTGCATGTTTTAAACACATCTGGGCTGCTTTCAGGGTCTTTTTCTGTGCAGCAGTAAATTGAGAAAGTGAAACTAAAAGGAGCATATTAAACAGGCACCCAAAGCCTGTGTATTCCTTTGATGACATGTGGAACTGATAACTGGACTGAGAACAAAGCTGGGAATGCCTCAGGATGCAGTAAGATGAGCCAAGAAAGTGAAATATATAATCCTTGGTAAAAAAATTGTCCTAACAAGAATACGTAGTGTTATGATTTGACCAAAGGAAACTGACATTTGCAGGGATTTAAGAAGAAACCATAAGAAGTGTTTTCCCTGATAGCGCTGGGACTTGTGACACTTTCATGAGACTCCATGTATTTTACAACATGAAATGCCTTGACTCAGAGTTACTATGTGTTTTTAACCTTTTCCCTTAAAACTCAAAGGCAGGATGCAATAAATCTTTCAGACTACTTTTCCAAAAAATGAGATGTGTGTGTGGTGTATGTGTCTGAACCAAGAAGTATAGGTTTACTAATCAGAGATAGCAAGTAATGTTACCTATTAATTACTGAATAATGGGGACACATTCCTTCTTCACTGGCCCCTTATTTGTCTTTAAGAAATCCACCTAAAAGGAAGCTTAAATGTTCAATTGCTAATCTTATTGTCTTTATGTCTGTTTATTGAAAACAATGATGTGCTTTTGTACAATTTTGTAACAGATATTTTCATAAAATCTACCAACATTGCAACTTTCTACTCTATGTAAAGTTAAAATCAATATTTTAATTTTATATCATAATACTTATCTAATTAACATGAGGCAGGGTTAGCTGCTATACCAACAGATTTAATACAAACCTTAGGTTATACAGATAATTGGAGGCTGACAGGACTCTACCACATGATCCTTCAGGGCACAAATAAGAACAGCTATGTTAGACTTCTGCTCTAAACTGTCCCTTGGAAAAGTTGCTCTCTCTCCACTGACTGCTCTGAGAAGTTAGGGAGATTTATCCTATGCTATAATTAGCTGATGTGTATTCCAGCTCAGTACCAATGCAGAGATGTCCATCAACATCAGTCAAATTTCTACTCCATCTTCAGCTAGTACAGTGCAATTTGGGAAAATATCCCACATTAAGGATTCTGCTATATTGCCTGCTTGGTAGAAAAAAGAGATTCATAGCCTCAATTCATAATTCCCATTTAAAATTTAACTTTTAATATTAAATATGTAAATCTGCTACCCATAAATAATTCCAAAATGTTAGTAGAATAATTTTGCACACTGCTGTCATGTACGTGATTCTTGGAGTAGCCCTGTGCAGGGCCAGGAGCTGGACATCAATGATCCTTAGGGATCCCTTCCAATTTAGGATGTTCTATGCTTCTATGACTTTAATTTAACCCTCAAAGTGAAACAGATAGATAAAAAATAAACAGAGAAATAAAATGTGTTCATACCTGGTTTGGATGGTAAAATCTGTTTGGATACCTACAGTATCTATATATAAAAGTATATCATTATTATTTCAAACAGCCTGGAAAAATACATAATTGGTCACAATGTAGTATTGAAACTAAAGGGAAAATATTTTGGTGGTGCTCTTGAAACCAAAATAACTTTATTGGGAAACTTAAAAAACTTTATTCTTGTGCCTTGCCACAAATATCAGACAAAAAAAATTACATAGAAATGGATTAAAACATAATCTAAAATATTTCATATAAAGCACAACAAACCAGTGCAACTGTCTAAATCTGAAAAGGAAATCTTAAGAACTCTTGGAAAACCAGATGAGATGAGAAACTAGTGTTTGAACACTGTTAAACAAAGAACATAGAGCTCAGGTGAAGCAAAACATCTGAGCTGTATTCCAAGATAAACCTTTTTAATTTGGCACATTGTAAAATTTTGGGTAGGAGAAGCAAGCCCATCCTAGCAGAAACAGTTTTGAAATCCTGGTTCCACAGACATTCCTCCAAGTTCAGCACAGTCTTTTCAAACAGATTCTTTCTCCTCTCCACTTGTTACCCACCACATTTCTATCAATCTACTGCTTATGAAATCATGTAAACTTCATCAGGTACTCACTTTGGCTGAAAATAAGTCTGAGGAAAGTAACTCCACAGGACAGGAATGAACTGCTGACATCATGGCAAAAACAGCCTGATCTGACACTCCTACTGAGAGAAACAGATGTAATAATTTTGTCATAAATGAGCAAATAATTGTTGATTGTACTTTTCAGATACAAGAGATCTGTTCTCAACAAATGGTTTCTATACAAAGCAAACAGAAAGAGCCATTTTATTTACTTTTCTTGGAAGGGATCTCATTTATTGGACTAAAAATTTGGTGTTTACTTACACCTTGTGTTTTAAAAGAGGAAATACAGTGTTTATGCCAATATTGTATGTTTCCTGCTTTTCTTAATGCAAATTTTTGCATTTGACTTTGGCCTTTCAAGCCTGTAATAAGCTGGTTTGGCACAAACCAGAAAGTTGAAATCAATGAATACTTTCTTCTGAGCTAAATCTGAATGCTAATAGAAACAAAACATGTTAATTTCAGTAGGTAAATCCCACATATAATAGTTCTTCAACCCCGGGGGAAAAACAGGGGGAAAATACAATGTAAAATATTCAACTTTGAAGGCTGATTTTCAGACTCTGTAGCAACTTGCCTTTTAACCTACCTTGTGGCAATGAATGTCTGAGGAGGAAGTGCAAGTGAAAAAGATCAATAAGCTCCACAGGTTCTACAGACAGACACCAGAAAAGTTTGTATTTACCTGAAATGGGTCTGTCATTCATAAAGATGGAGTGCAAAATTTCCTGTCACTGAACCATTCTTACTCTCTCCCTCAAGTCACTCAAATATTCTGTCTTCACACAGAATGTTTGAGTATCTGGGGAATGGGGAGAAAAAGAAATGAGGTATATTTTTTTTATATTTATGTTTTCTTATCCATTTGTAATTCTTTTTTTTGTTAAATACTTTCACTTCTGTGGAAATAATACCAAAACACATGATAACAGGAAAAGCCTAAGAGGGAATCTGGATAATTAGGCTACAGATATTGTACAGGGAAAAACTGAGGAACTCAGCCAGCAGTCCTTACTCATCCCTCTGTACAGTGAGGAATTACAAAGAACACATTAATTCCACTTCCATTCTATCAAAAATTTTCCTATATGCTAAGCTTAGCCTGTCTTAATTCAAATAACTACCTAGATTTACCATTATTCAGAACCTTACACTGCAATGATAACTAAACCTCCAATGTTGAAGAGATTTTTTTTTGCCAGCCAACATTCTCTTTTCTCTAAACTTGTAACTACATACTTATTTGAGTTTACAGATTTATGCATTCTAAAGTTATGTGAATGTATTTCCAAAAATAAGCTATCAGCTAAGAAAAATAATTTTAAAACTGCTTAATCAGTGTATTCAGGCAGAAGAAGAAATAGACAAACAAAAATTTTCAATTAATGGTAGCATTTGAGAACCCAGTCCATGTCTCTGAAGGCTGGGGAAAAGAGCATAAATCTTATGTCTAAAATTTTTCAGGATTTTGTCGTCCTTTATGCAAAGGATAAGACAAACAAGATGTGACAACCCCGCTCATACTTAGCCTGAAGCAGTACTACTGCCAAACAGGTACTACCCAAAACAGAGGTTTATACAGCAGGGTTGCATACCAGAGCAGAGACCCAGAACACATTTTATGTCAAGTGCTCTGCAGCATCATGCTACATATTTATTTTCCCAGGCACGCACATTTATAACTACAGCCCAGTAGTACCCAATGACAACTGGCCCTTTGTCACACTGCTGTTGGGAAGGCAGAGACCTCTTTTCCAATGAAGAAATTCCCACACCAGACTGACTCTCCAATGTCAAAAGTCAGTCTCTTTGTCAGCTCATGCAGATAAACAGAACACCTGAACATCACTGAAAACTAAGACTGTACAAAAAGGCCTTAGTGAAACATGCTGAAACAAGCAGCAGCTCTGTAGGATGCCCTGTATCATTGCTAGCATGCATCCTTCCCTCAGGGAAAAGGAAAGGCAGCAGAAAACTGAGATACCAACACCTGAACAAAAAGTGGGTTGGAGATTCACTGTCCTGTACCAGACTCAGCTCCAAATCTGCCCATTTTCACCACTCTGAAAAGCTGGGTCCTGAGTCAATCTGCTGCCTTTTGAGGTGGTTATCCCCATGTTAACTGAGTTGCTAAATGATTAGAGTGAAAATAATAACTATTTGTATTTTGATAATTGTGTATTAATTATAAAGAAAAAATAGATCTCAGAAAACAATCTTTTTCTCAGGAGTCACTGTTCACTGGTTCATGAGAGTGTGAGGACTACAGGCAGCTCTCTGTATGATCATACTCTTTAAGTTACACAAATACAAGGAGATGCATGCCAGTAACCACAGAGGAGATATATCTTTGTACTATATTTGGGACAGGACTGAGATTACCAAAGGCAATTGCAACTACAACAATTCATAGGAGCTATCTATAATCTCTCATAAAGCAGGCTGCATCCTGGGCACACAGGATGAAAATCTCACCTACTGGTTCTGGAAAACAGGCTCATCCATCTGCAGGTTCCTCCCTTGCAGCACAGCTATTCCCCTTGCAACACAAGGACAGAAATTCTGCTTCATTTCGCTGGGGTGATGCTCGTAAGTAGCTGTTTGTTCTCCCCATATTTGCACATCTGAACTGACCCAATCCTGTCCCCAGCAAACTTTCAGGAGTACATGCAGATATTTTACGTATGAGTTTAATAAACGGATTTCCATCAAATAGAAACTACCCAACAGAGGAACAGCTTGTATAAAGCAATGCACATATCTGCCGTCATCACAGACCACCCGGGCTTTGCTCTCATGGTTACCATGATATCACCACAATCCCTCAGAGTGCACACTGCCTTCTGTCTCACCACGGATGTCAATTATTAATGCCTGCTCATCATAACAGCACATCATCTAGAAATGCGTTTTCCTTCTCCCCGTGTATCTTAAACAAAAAATCCTCTCTCATAGTTTCTAACACAAAAGCACATGTTAAAAAGAAGTGTTTGCAGATGTCCTAATGAATTTGCCTCTCCTGGATTTGCTGGTCTGTGAATTACCCACAACAAGAGTAGTGGGTATTTATCACTGGAGGAGAGATAAGCAAGGCAGGTGGGAAATGTTTATACAGACCAGATAACTAAATGTTCCTTGTGCCAAAACAAACAGGTGCAGATTTTATTGACACAACAAACAAGGAAACAAAACCAAACAAATACACAGTAGATGGGGAACATATCTGTTCCACAAAAACAGTACCTATAAAATAAAACAAAAGATGTTCTGTCTCCTGATGGCAACACCTTCAAAGCTGGGACAACTCCTATACCTTCTGAATTTCAGCATGAAGGATTACACCCAGGGAATTTCAAGAACATTGTCCCAGAACAATTGTTCCAGTATACCTGAAGGAAGTCAACTGACACATTCAGATCCTCCTTTTTTTCCATGGCAGCCTGAGGTGTGTGGCAGTACACCCAGTGGAAAAGCTATGTTAGCAGCATCTTCCCAGTCATCCGAGGGATAGAATACACTGGATCATTGGCAGGTTAGTGGGCATCCCCCCATCACATCCAGAATCACGTATCAAACTAAAACACTGATGTAGATGCAACCTGGGAGCTTTTATGTGTGAAGTGAATAATTTCTACTGTGTCCATGTAATCGTTGTAATTCACATATGAGAGCAACACTAGGGTGTGCAGAGTAGAACTAAACAGAAGATACACACCAGCTCCTACTGGTGTTCTGTCTATAAAACCAGCATAGAGCTCATCTGGAGCATATTCACCACCTTCAAAAGCGTATACCATAAACTCTGGATCATGAGTACCTACTGTTTTACTCAAGAAACTCATTTCATTAAGTAATAACTCTTACTAACTCCACCTAGAAACTCTAACCTCAATTTTTTACCATCTATTTTGGACCAAATTATTTTTTTCTCCTTTTCATTGCTTTCAAACAACTAAGACTAACCATTTACCTTCCAGCTATAATGTTTATTTTATATATGTAAATGTAAAATATTTGCTTGCTAAGCTTCATTTTTAAGAAAAAAATACAGCTAAGAGAAATCAGACCAATGATGGTTATACAGTAAAACATGCATACTATCAAAAAAGAGATGCAATACACTCCACTTTTAAAACTGTACAAAGATCTGAGCTGCTTGACTGAGATGTTTGACAGGTCTCATCGAAGCAGAAATTGGCTGTGAAGGTGCCTATAAAAATCATTGAATAACATTCCATGTTCAAGCTTTATGCATGTTTTAGAAAGTCTTGCAAGCTTAAAAGAAGATGTATTTCAGCAATTCTTCTGGCTGAAAATCTGAAGTGGATGGAGACGGGCAGCTGTTTCATACTTGAATAATGATGAGATGTGACAGGGTGGTGTCAGTTCTGGGGAGCTGGAGGGTATGTTATTTCTCTGTAAATTACTGTCCAGCTGCATTTCCTGTCCGTAGACAGACCATAAGATTATTCCACACATCCAGCCTCAGAGCTGATGCTCCTCCTGATGAGACCACTAGTAAATAATTAATGCAGACAGCTGAAGCAATATCTTCCCACATACCTATTACCACAATGGTTATTACTCACAGCATATCTACTGGGTACTTCATTTCCTTAGTCTGGGGTATGGAAGAGTGAGGAAACAGGGGCAACCTCCTTACACTGCTGTGGAATTTGGGGCATCCACTCAGTAAAGCCCTTTATAGTGCATGGATATACAGAAGGTCAGATGTGCCAAGCAGCTTCCATTTGTGCTAGAGGAGGGACATGCCAATGACCTTTAAGTAGCAGAACCACTTTTGAAAGCAGTCAAAGCTCCCTTATGTATCTCTCTTTCTCAAAAGCATGTGGCTGTGGGTAGCTGGTGCAGTGTATTTTAACTCCCTAGCTGCCTGTGCCCTCTCCTCTACAACCAATCCTTGCAATCATTACCTGAACTGAACTGTGAAATGCTCTTTGTTTCCCATCTCCCTTCTGCCCAGAAATGTTTCCCAGCCTTAGAGAAGGGACGGCAGAAAAGAGAGCAGCATAGAAACTAATGCTTCATTGCTTCATCAAGGTCAGGTTCTGAAAGGGTTTCCCATAGCACTGAATCACCTGGCTGTGGAACACCACACTGAAAGGCAGCTACTGCCCATTTCCAGCTCATCCATGTGATGGGCAGCAGGGGTTACACGCCCTCAACTCCTTCCCCAGTGCAGCTTCTTATAAAGCTTATTTTCTTTTCACAACATTGTCCATAGTGAAGGAGAGGAATGCACTCTACAGAAAAAACAATATGTTCAGTGTAGCAGATAATCACTGCAATACAACCATCTTTTATTTGAAATATTGAACATTGTATAGGACCATCTCTATAAACACTTAATGGTCTCAGGTCTCACTCAGTGAAAAGGTGAGACTTTTATTTTAGGTTAGATTTTTGTCACTGAATGTATTCATATACTCATAGCTGTCCTTTTTCATCTTTACTGCTTCTTTATTGTCATTTTTGGTAGAAATTCCTAAAAATTTATCAGGAATTATTTGCTTTATTTTTTTTTAATTTGATAATGTTTTGCTGATTTGAGAAGTAGCAAATCAATAGTTTATTTAGTGATCTTAATGACAACTATTTTAAGAACATTCACATGCAAAGTAACTGGATTTTTTTCAAGAAATCTTGCTTAAATCTGAGTCCTAGCCACCATACTCTACCACCCTGAACCATTTTCTAATTTATTCAAATAGAATTCTGTATTTTCTAATATTCCCAGCTTCTCTTTCTTCTTACTGTCTCAGTAGTCTATTTTAGTGATTAGTACATGACTTCCTTTACTGTGCTAGTAATCTATGTGGACTCAGTCTGTTCAAACTATTTACTATAATTGCTCATTTCCTACATTTCTGAGCAACAATCTAAAAACAAAAATGAGAAATTCATATTTCAGAGCACGCTATCAGTATTTACCTGTAGTCTTGCAAGAGTTAGATTCTCAGCCACTAAGTAGAACAGGAAATTAATATATTAAAATGAAAATCAGAATATTTATACACAACATACTTTCTCCATACCAGCCTGCTGCTTTTCTTATCAGTAGTGCTTTGAAAGTTATGGTATCTTTAATTTCTTTCCACAAAACAGAAAATCTGTACCTCTGTGAATATTTCTTCAGATTACTGTCTAATATTATAGAAGGGATCCCTTTCTTGTCTTGTGACAACTAGTGACTATGACAGTAGTAATTGTTTAAAGAACAGACAATTAACAAAATAACTAAAGAATTAGTCAACATATGAGTGGGTAGAATAATTTAGAATTGCTTAGGAAATACTTTGCTGATGTTAATCCACAGAAAGCTTGGGGATATCTGAACTACTATTTAAAACAAAAGGTGTCACTCATTTGTTAAACTGTCAAGAAGAATCAGGTTGATCTTTCTATTGTGAAATAACTCAAAGTATTTACCCGCATAATGAGTCAAAATTCTTCCCTCTACTTCAATTCCTATCCTGAAAGACCTGTGATATTTACTTCAAGCTCTAGGTAAAGGCACTGTAACTCCTTGAAACTTCTCCTTTGATACCCCTGAAGAGTCTTTTCAACTCAACTGTTGTGTCTACACAACCTTGCCAGAGAACCTGCAGTAACAGTCTGCACGCCAAATTCGTGCTCTGTGTATGCTGTCTAGCAGCAGAAGCACTTGAGGACATGGCTGAACAGGTCAGCAGGAAGACCTGCCTGAAATTCTTTTTCCCTGGCCAAGTATCAGAACAGTCCCTTGGGAAATGGTACATGAAATGGGAATGACAAGTATTGAAGACTGCTGCAACCCGGAGAGAAGCAGATCCAAAACAGATATTTTCACCATAGTTCATTCTGTGGTCTGTACAAAAGCACCTTCATGCAACATCCAGAGGTCAGCAATACCTATCTCCCTCTAAGTTCTTTAGAATTCTCTGGTGCCTTTCTCCATTACCAGTTTGGCCTCTCCACAGAAATGCAAGTTACCAGCAGAGAAACCCATCTTTTCCGAGACACTTATTTAGAAATTTCCTCTGCTTTTTATGAGACGCCCTAGGGTATGTAGTTTCTGGACTAAGAGAGAAATAAAAAAGAGATTAAACACTCTATGGAGGAAGATAATACCCTCTGAAGAGGCACTTGCTCCCTTGTTGGGCTGTATATGTTCACATAATGTACATTTCACTCGTCATAAATGCAGCTGCTGAGACCATGTCCAGGATAATCCTAATTATTAATCACAGTGTGGTTGGACACACACACCTTAATTCATGTAAGGAGATGGCCAGAAACTGCCAGTTTGATCTCTGTGGTCCTAAGACATTGTGCAAGTAGCCAGAGTGACTAACCTGATCATCAGGCTGACTGACACTCATGAATCAAAAAGTTACAGCATCCACTGAAGCTGTCTGTTGGCAGGCAGGTTGGAAAAAACAAGATCCTATAGAGACCACTCAGGAGCATCTAATTACGTGAAGACAGTCCTGGCTGGATTGCCATCAAGAGAACAACCTTTGGGAATGCTGCTGGGGGGAAGAAGCAAATCTTTCCTCTGCTACACCTATTATGGAAATGAAATGTTGAGTTTATAATCTAAAGCTTTCAAAACTCATCTTGTAAGAAGTATTACTGTCTTCAGGGAGATATCTTTTCATGTTATCCTACACGTTACTGCACTTCTTTGTCAGCCCAAGAGTTCTGTAAGCATTGTTGCTTGTGACCAATACTTGGGTTCAGGCACTTAGACTTTTACTGCTTTTTTGGGTTTTTTTTGTTCTGCACTTTCCAAATCAAATCAGCACTCAAAGTTATTTAAAGGTGGTATCATAGTTCTTTCTTTCTTTCTTTCTTTCTTTCTTTCTTTCTTTCATTTCTTTTTTGTCTCTTTCTTTCTTTTTCCTTCTTTCTTTCTTTCTAGCTTTCTTTCTAGAGAAAAAAAGAAAGTTAGAATCACAGAATCATTCATGTTGGAAAAGACCTCCAAGATCATCAACTCCAATCATGGACCAACACTACCATGACAACTGAATCACAGCACTAAGTGCCACATCCAGTCATTTCTTGAATGCTTCCATGGATGGTGACTCCACCACCTCCCTGGGCAGCCTGTTCCAATGCTTAACCCTCTTTTCAGGGAAGAAATTCCTCCTGATATCCAGCCTAAATCTTCCCTTATTGCAGAAGAAGGCCATTTCCCCCCAGCCAGCTGCTAGTACCTGGGAGAAAGGGTTAATCCCCACTTGGCTACAGCCACCTTTCAGGAAGCTATAGAGAACACTAAGGTAGCTCTTGAGCCTCACCAGTGCTGAGTACAGGAGGAAAATCACTACCCTGATCACACTGGTTTTTATACAGGCCAGGATTAAAACAGGTCGTTATTAAAATATTTCTCTTATTTTGGATCACATTGAGGTATCACTGGTTGCAATTGAAAGCTCAGCACTTTAAAATTCCACTCTCTGAAGACTGAATAGAAGAGCACAGTTTTAGACAAGTGTTTGACATGTATTTCCTATTAATGTAGAGTTCGAACATTTTGAATAGGTGCTTATTTTACATTTTGTATAAAATGAAGCATATGGATAAGCTGTAGCTAAGATGAAAAGTAGCCTACTCTACAGGCTCAGATTTTCACAGCTTTTGTTATATGGCCTCTTCTATAGCTTTTCATAATAATCTGTGGGTTTGCTTATATTAGAGAGATTCAGAATAATTTCAGAATGCTTAGGATAACTTAATCCTAACCAAAGACCTCAGTCAGTTCTATAACTATTCCCAGAAACATAGAATTGTTTGGTTGGAAGGGACCTTGAGGATCATCTAGTTCCAACATCCTCCCATGGGAAACTAGACCAACTTGCTCAAGCCCTACCCTGCATTCCTTTGAATATTTTTAGGGAGGCACATCTTGTCTGGGCAACCTGTGCCAGTTCATCACCTCTCTGAGTAAAGAATTTCTTCCCAATATCTAATCTAACCCTGCCCTCTATCTCTTTCAAACCATGCCTCCTTGTTCTGTCACTGCAAACCCTTGTGAAAAGTCCCTCTCCAGTTCTCTCATAGCCCCTTAAGACACTGGAAAGCTGCTGGAAGGTCTCCTGGACCCTTCTCCAGGGTGAACAAACCCAGCTCTCTCAGCTTGTCTTCACAGGAGAGGTCCTCCAGCCCTCTCATCACCTTTATAGCCTCCTCTGAATTCGCTCCAAGAGGTCCTTGTCCTTCTTATGTTGGGGGTCCCCAGAGCAGGACACAGTGCTCCAGATGACATCTCACAAGAGCTCCTCACAAGATGATGGAGAAATCACCTCCCTTGATCTCCTTGTCACATCCCAGGGTTGACTTTCTGGGCTGCAAGTACATGTTGCCGTTTCAACCAAAACCTACCCATCCTCCTCAGGGCTGCTCCCAACCCTTTCTCCACCCAATGTGTATTTGTGCTTGGGATTGCCCCAGCTGCAGGACCTTGCTCTCAGCCTTGTTGAAGTTTGTGAGGTTTGCAGGGGGTCACCTCTCAAGCCTTTCAAAATCCTTCTGGATGGCATTGCTTCCCTGTGGAGCGTTGTCTGCAGACACAGCTTAATGTCATTGGTAGAACTGGTAAAAGTCTGTCCCACTGTCCAGGCTGCCACTCAAGCTGTTAAAGTGTGCTGATCCCAAAACTGACCCCTGAGCAAGGTCCCTTGTCTCCACTTGGTCATCAAGCTGTAAGCAGAGCTCTGTTACTGTGTCTTGAAAACTAAAAATGGTTGTCAAACTAAAAGTGTAAAAATATATTTATGCTATGTTTTCCACAGAGTAGAGCTTGCTACTGCTGTGTCTGCTACAACTTTGAAAGCATATTGCAGCACAACAGAACGTCAGTATTTTCATATGTAAGGATGAACTGGAGTACTTAGTATACACATACTTATTTGCTGCCACACAGGGTAACAGGAGACAGCAATTATTTTTAAAGATTAGCATTTAAAACTTTGCCATTTCACATTTTGGCTGTATAACAGAGAGTATTATAGTATGACTGGTACTTTGAAACCATAACAAACATATTTAAAAATTTGCAAATAATTGCTATTAATCTGAAATTGAGAACAAATAAACACAAAACTTCAACAAAACTATTGAAATTCAGTTTATGTAACCAAACTGGATTCTTGATAACTATTTCAGATTTGGATAGAAACAAAAATAGCAAATTACAATAGCACATATGGAGGTTTTTTGTTGGTAGCAGCAGCAACTTTCATAAAAATATTTACAAACTGGATACAGCTATGAATTGTCCTACTATCACTGAGCTTTCCTAACAATGGGACGAACTTGCATGGATAAAATTTGTAGGTATATCTTTCTAAATAAGATAGTACTGGCCTCCCTGTATTCCTGAAAGAAGATCAGGGTTTGGCAGCACTGAAAACTTCAGAAAAATGTAACTGAAATCATCAAATAGAAAACAAATAACCCAATGATCATGCCCTGACTGTAAGAGATACTATGATTTTTGTTCACACTGTGAGTATTTTTACTTCTCTACTTCATGGAAACTGAAATATTTTTTAACTCTATCTCTTAATTAAAGAAAGGATGACTTTTAAATATCTTAGTTTAAAATACAAATATATCACATTTTACATATATCCATTTCAAGATATATCTTTATTTCTTCTATAGTCAACCCTTCATCAAAGAATATTTCTAGCAGCAAACTACTATCTGATGTCAAATCAAACCATTTTAAAAAACTGATTTATTTTATGTCTTTGTGTCTTAAGTTTTCCAGAAGCTCAGCATTCATCCTTTGAAGAGTTGGAAGGGAAGAATATATTTGTACTTTTATTTTCTTCAGTAGTATGTACACACTGAATTTTTAACCACTGTCTACTGCAGGAACATCTCAGTTGATAGGAAAAGTTGAGCTCATGTGTTGTATCACAACGATTGTGGACATTTTGGTTTCCAAGGCTTTCCTAGAAAAGTTAACTGACATTTATAAAATACAGCACATTTGATATGTTCTTCAGTCTATTTACATTTTTTCCCATGTATTTGTCTTCCATTTTTTCAACCGTTGTCATACTAATTTAGATAAAGATTCAAGATACAATTTTATATCACTTTTGCTGCAGTTTTAGGTTTGTGTGGCCAGCTTAACTGGAGATATATTTACAGATATATATGTATCTAGATCGATAATGCATATATCAAACACATGTATTTTTTCCTAAATTTCTAGGTGTCCCTAAGTATATCTCAGTAGGATTCCATTTTGCATAGGCAAACCCAATACCAGTTCTGTCTGCTTTCTGCAATGCTCTTCACACTGTAGCCAGCTTTCATGAAAAGACACGGAACCACACGTATGTGCCTTGGCGGCAGCACTACTGTTAACACCTCTAATGCTTACTACTGCACTAAAGTCAGGCTGGCTATGCTTCTCTGCACCAGGCTCTGTATTTTTCTCTAGTAATGCAATCTCTGCAATTGCAAGCCCAACTGCATTGTTTCATTCAATAAGAAGTTGACATTTCCCCTATTAGTGCCAGTCTATAGCATTGACTTTTTTGTAGTGCTGCAATTAATGTGTGCATTGCAAACTCTGATCCCATCAAATATTGGCAGAGGCACATGAAATAGCAGAGCTTAACAGACAGCCCTGACTGCCACTCCCATTTTCTGCAAAGGTGTAGGAGAAAGTACCTCTCATAACAGAAAGCACAGGTGAATAATTAAATGTTGGTAAACTTAAGGTCTGCACCTAAAAGTAAACATGGCTGGCTGTGCTGCAAAGAGTCAAATCAGACTTACTATCCAAGTTAACCAGTCTCACACATAGATTCAGTCTTAAATTTTGAGAGGTGAGCAAAACTAAATCCAACCTAAGCAACTTCCACAACTTTAGGATAACTAACATTTTATCTAAGTTCTGTTCTCAGAGTCTTGAAGAGCAGTCAGAAGAATACACAGTTTAATAACAAAGCCAAAAGAACACATAATTTCCCCCAGAATCTTCCCCTGCAAAATATCTGCCAGTCAGATTCACTGATGTGAGAGTAGAACAGAGAAATCTGTGGGTGAAAAAATTACTTTTCTGGGGAGTTGACGACTTCAAAAGAGAGTCAAACCTATACATTTTACAGTGTTCCCTAGCCACTGTGACAAATTTTCCACATAAAGGTCAAATGTGTTCTACAGGATTCTTCTTACCAGCTGTGTAACAGTAAGTAAGATTGTGAACATGACCCTAGAGGCTGGTGAGTAGGATGTTTCAGAAAAAAATGTAATTTGTTTTGGAACCAATATCCCTCAATATACATATGAGAAGGATGTGAGATTGTTTGCTAACTCACAGTGCAAGGCCATCTATTTTCTCTGTCCTTTGGCACAAAGTTGCTGAGAGGTAAGGAGGCAATTACTGTGGGAATAAAGTCATCTGAAGGAGAAGACTATAGAGAACTTGGTGTAGCCCTGTATGTTTACAAAGAGTTCCTGAAGGCTTCACACTGAGACAGCTCAGCTTTACAACAACAAAACAGATATGTCTTATAGTTAAACATAATGAGAGAAAAGTTCGATTTTCTTTGGAGTGTTTAGAAATTCTCTCAGTTGTCTGCACTCCCCCAGTCCATGCAGATAAGAGGAGTTGTGGGGGCAGAAGAGTACCCACTTGCTGGAAGCTGCACAGAGTGAGAGCAAATGCAAAAAATACCAATTACAATGCCATTACTCCTCAGGCATGACTGTACTGCTACCCACTCACCAAATGCCCATGTCTGTGGGTTGTCTCTAGTTTACTTTTACTATAGTTAAGGAAATATTGTATCACTTATCGTTCAGATTGATGCATGGATTTAGCTACCGTGCTGTTTTCTCCTTGTTGTTTTAACAGACGTGTTGCTTTTCAAGGGTTTTTTTCTTTTTGCTTGGAAGACAGACAAGTACAGCTACTTTGACAGCGCAAGACAGATTTACCACTATAGACCCATTTCTTTTGTTATTTTTATACCTAAACAGTGGTAGAGATAATTCCAACATGGATAATGTGCTATTTACAAAGCATGTTATAGTTGGCAAAAATTAATCCAGAACTTCCTCCCATATCCAAATTTGTATATTAAGACTTAAGTTATTTAACTGGAATAAGCTCAGCCTATATAAAAGAGCTTTGCAGAATAAGATTTATATTTGTTAGAGAGTAAAAGCCAAAGGGTCATTCTTAGGCAACTGCACTAGATTTTGAACTAAGAAACACAGGAGCTTCTCTGATACTGTGGAGCATTAGACCACAAGAATAGGAGCGAGAAAATTAAAGGTCATTAACTTTTCCAACCACAGAGACAAAAAAGAGACTCTGTTAAAAACATACAATCAAAAAACTGAAACAAGGGCACAGTGAAAAGAGAGCAGTGGCAGGTCACTTTCTTCCAGGAGTGAGCAGAGAAAGGAAAATACAACTCTTCATTCATTATCATTGTCACAACTCCAGGTGACAACTAAGTATCATGCAGCTTCTTCATCACCACACTCCTCTCTGGCCCCACCTCCCAGTCCCACAGTGGGATGGAGAGGAGAATTAGGAGAAGAAACTAAAGTGTACAGGCTGAGGACAGCTTAATAACTGAAACAAAATAAAATTTAATAATAACAATAATTGTAATGGAAAAGGAGACAACAATATGAGAGAGAATAAAACCCAAGAGAAACAAATGATGCACAGTAATACCATTGCTCATCAGCCATGCCAGCCCATCTCCAAGCAGTCACCTGTGACTCTTGGCCAACTGCCCCCCAGTTTATGTACTGGGGATGGTCTTTTAAGGATGGACTATCCCTTTGGCCAGTTCAGGTCACCTGTCCCAGCCACACTCCCTTCCAGCCTGTTGTTCACCTGCCCACTGGCATGCCATGGGATATTGAAAAGTGCTGGATTTAGGATCAGCCCTACTTAGCAACAACCAAAACATCAGTGTGGTATCAACGTGGTATCAGTTATTGTCACACTAAATCCAAAACACAGCACTGTACCTGGGAAGTAGGTAACTACTGGGAAGTAACTATTCTAGCTGAAACCAGGGCAGTAATTCATGCATGACCACCATTTTGTGGGAAGAACAGCACCCCTTCCTTCCTCTGTATTTTTTACTCCAGAAATCCTGTGGTATTTTTCTTTTTTGATATCCTATAGTATTTCATAAGAAGAAGTTACACTAGGCTTACAGAAAACCTGTAAAAGATGTTTCTACCCTAATAACACTCAGTGTTTTACAAGGTGCTTATAAAAATGAAAGGACATTATCTATTAGCCAACAATGCAATCTGCTTACGTGTGAGGATTTAAAAAAATCCGTGTGCCACAAAAATAATGAGCAGGCAGTCATTTCAGTAGATCTCAGTGACACCAGATATGGTCTTCTGAAGGTCAGCAGTTGAGATGATCTGCATTATTACAAGTTTAGAACAGGATCAAAAGTTCTTCGATCTGCATTAAATGTCCCATAAATTATTTTGTTTACCTTTGCAAATAATTAATATTAAAATGCAATGTATTTTGGTGATCTACCTCAAGGAAAGAGAGGTCCATGGTTCAGCAGAAGGATGCAGCTATTAATCGCTGTGTTCTAACTATTTATAATTCTAGATCTACAATGAAATCTCTTTTGTTTTCACATAGGTTGTTCAAGCAGATATTTAATCATTTTCTTAAAATATAGTTTTCTGATATAGATATGTAAAATTATAAACTCATAGAATAGCTTGAGTTGAAAAGAACCTTAAATATCATTTAGTTCCAACCCCCATGCCATGGGCAGCAATGCCTTTCACTGGATCAGGTTGCTCAGAACTCCATCCAGCCTCATCTTGAACACTTCCAGGGATGAGGCATCCACAGGATGGCATCTCTGGACAGCCCGTTCCAGTTCCTCACAACTCTTACAGTACGGAATTTCTTCCTAATGTCTCATCTAAACTTCTTCATTGAAGCCATTCTCCCATGTCCTGCCACTACTTGGCCATAAAAGAAGTACCTCTCCACCTTTCTTGTAGGTAAGAGGCCACAGTTAGGTCACTCCAAAGCCTTCTCTTCTCCAGGCTGAACAATCCCAGTTCTCCCAGCTCTTCGTCACAGGAGATGTTCCATCTGTGTAACCATCCTGGTGGTCTCCTCTGGACTCACTCCAACAGGCGCCTGTCCTTCCTGTGCTGGGACCCCAGAGCTGGATGCAGAGCTCTGGGTGGGATCTCACCAGAGCAGAGCAGAGCAGAGCAGAGGGGCAGGGTCCCCTCCCTTCCCCTGCTGCCCACGGTGCTCTGGATGCAGCCCAGGGCACATTTGACTCTCTGGGCTGTGAGTGCACATTGCCAGGTCAGGTCCAGCCTCTCTTCTACCACCAACCTGTGTCTTCTTTCAGTGGAAACGTCTGTAGCTTTAAAGATAAGGCAATTCTGTGATTTTTTTTAATCAAGCTTTTTCAAAATAGCTAGTTCTAAGATTGAGGAATGCTATGATGATAGGCACATTTTGAGATTTTTAGCCTCCGGCATAACAAGCAGACATGATGCAAAATAGGTTTGGAGCAAAGACTCTGTAATAAACCCAGAAAACAACAAGAAATCTTTGAGGATTTCTAGATATGAAGGAGATACATTTTTAACTCCTCCAAAAAGCAATGAGAAGACCAGTCAAATGGGAAGGAAAAAAAATTTCAAAATGTCATTATATATTAATAGGAAATAAAATGAGAATAAAGCATAAATAGAAGCTATGACAAAAATAACTAAGAAATAAGGAGTAAGTACATAATTGGGTGAACAGAGGAAAATATGTCGGAAAAGAAGAACAAAAGTGAAAATATCTCACAGTGGGTGGACTTGATTCCCTCTTAATCAACATACTGAAATTAGGCTTACAGTTGACCAGAGGAGAGATCTGTCATAAGTAAAGTTTATCTTAAAGGCAAAACAGAATCACTTTTTTTCCACCTAATTATGTATATTTATTAAACAAACAAACAAACAAAATATATATATATAAAAGAAAAATTTAAAAGTGCACACAGCAAGAAGATATATATTATATTTTGGTACTGACACTGATTTCTCAATGGCTCTCCATCATATGACTCATATCTAAATGATCCTCTTACCTATTGATGAAGATGTTCAGATAGGATTCATTTCCTAACCTGACAGTTATTAGTCACATGCTTAAACACAACTTTAAAGCATGTTTAAATTTCTGAAAGTTTATTCATATACTTGAACTTAAACAAGTGTTTCACCATATAGAAACCTAAACCCCTAGGTATTTTCCATCCTTAATGTAACCCATCCATTCCTTTGTTGGCCGTGTTCCTTTGTCCTGTGAATTTAGGGAAATAATTTTGATTTGCACTTATACAAGCCCATACTCTACGGGAAAGGAGCAAAGAAGGGTTGGCCAGAAACCATGACTGAACAGTACTCTGGAGGCAAAATAAATAAGACCAGAAATGACAAATGAGGAAGCATCAAAGTCATCCATTAGAAAAATCATATTTTTGAAGAGAACATGTGAAAAGTCCACGAAAAGAGGATCTGGACTTACCCCTCAGCTGAAATGTAACTAACAGTGATTCCTTCCCACTACAGAATCTAGATGTGCAAATCCTCTCCTGAAGGCAGGAACTCCCAATGACTGCTCTGCAGGGCACACAGCAGGAATAAAGCACTATTACAGTGCACCTCAGATTTTGGATAGTATAGTGGTTAAGAACTGCACCTACTATTTAATACACTCAGCTCCAGCTGCCTTCCTGAGCAGCTGCATCAAGTCAGTAAGAGACTTTAAGTTTCAATGACTTTGCAATTATTCACAGAGATGTTTTCTGTCTTGATGAGACAAACAGCAGGTAGTTACTTGTACATATGATTGTTGAGAAGCATCTGGGCAATGACTACAGCCAAGCTCTTGTTAGCAGAGAAAAACAATGATGAAACAGTGCCTTATTATTCATTGTTATTGAATTTTAAAAAATGTAATCAATAGCCCTTTAGAGTTGTACTAACCAGTATAAAATAAAAGAATCATATTTCCTGATGAATGTGGTTTGTTGACACTGAGTAAATCTGAAAGTCCTCTAGTTATTTTCTGAGAGGGCTGATTTATGAACGGTGAATTGTAATGAGCTAAAATATCATCAGTTTTTATAATTTACTGTATTAATGAGCTTTAAAACTATACAATTATGCATATTGTAGTAGATAATACATATATACACATAGATGCATAAATGGAAAATGAGATGTCTATTATCTACAGATAATCTTATAATTCAAAAGTATAAAAGATAATGTGTTGTTTTTTTCTTATCACACAGGGCTTGAAGGTTTAAAATAATTTAATAAAGGTTTCTGATGAAGCTGGAATAGTTGGTGACTCATAGGTCATCAGTGGGTGGCAGGTGAGAGAAGGGAAAGCCTGAAGCAGTTAAGGTTTTAATGAGACTCAGAGCTAGTTTCCAATTCAGAACATTCTTATTTATTATTTTTCCTGTTATTTTAACCACTACACAATGTTAAATATACTCTCTTTTCTCAACTTTTGTTTAGTCTAACTTGTTCTTTCCCTTTTCTCCAGTTTCTAAAAACCAAAAAGATTCTATCAGAGTTTTAAAAAATTGAAATATTAGTAAATACAATATTTTATCCATAATGTCATTCAGTTATGAGTTTTGTTTTTTAAGACTTCATAAGTTTTGACTAAAAAGACTACTATTAAAATATCATAACTTTAGTGCTGCATCTTAACTTATTCAGCATGTATTTATTTAGAATTTAACTTGTGAAGAAAAGCCAGAATTTGACAAGCTTCTACAATTTCCCAAGTAAATTCAACTGAATATGTTAACTATTTCATATGTCAGGAAAGCTGACAGCACCAGTTTAGCTGAGACTTCATGACAGGACTAGGAACCAAACTTTTGGATGTTACATTTTAACATAAGAGACTGTTCTACCTAAATTATCCCATGTGCATCCCCAGCTGAATTGCTGAAGCTGATCTTTTTATTGTCATTTGGTTTCAGCCCTAATCTTGTGATGGGGAATCTCTCCTCTCAACATGTGAATGGGAGGCAGCATGTCCACAGCAACCATTCCTTTGGAGGAATCCCAATTGTGTGATTCAGTAGGACTGAAAGTTAAAATCTAGAGATATTTTGACTATATAAACTTCTTTGAATAGCTTCTGTCTTCCCTTTTCATAGGATTATGCTCTTCCATGGGGAGGCCTAGTTTCATGAAGTTTTTTCCCCTAGAAACATGCACACTGACAGATTAATTTACTTCTCATTAAAAATCAGAAATAATACAGTTCTAGTAAGCTCCATTCTTTTTCCACTCTTTTTAGCTTCTCCACTCTATTCTCTTGTTCTTCACCAAAGACTTTAAGGAGCAAACACAACCTCTCCTCTTCACACACAGGAGCAATAGAACCTCTTGTGCTCAGCAGAACATGAAAACAAATAATTTATATGGATCACAGCCTGCCAAAATCAAAACAACTCCACAGAGCTTTTCATTATCACATAAACTAAGTGACAAGGCAAAAGAAAGTCTGAAGATCTGTCCTCACACACCTCTGCACCCCTTTTATTTTGACAAAATGAAACAGGTGCCGAGATTGAAATCTCTCTTTGGATCAGGTCTCTGCCTGATTGTCTGGAAAGACAGGGTTCTCTCCCTTTCCAGATGCATAGGACTGTGACCTGCCTGAAATCCTCAGCATGTATCCACATCTAGAAGACATATGGTTTCTTATATATGCTCTAAGGAAGAGAATAAATAGTGTTTCTTGCTATGATGAAATAAATAAACCAATGGACAGCCACCCCTATAGCAGCACAGAACCATGCTACCCTCTCCAAAGCATTTTGAGCAGGACTGACAACACAATATGCACAAATTTCTTTCTGTGTTCCAAACAATTCAAAAGGGGACACCCTGATCCTGCAGCTAAATGACAGTTTGATGCTGAATTCTCCTGCAACTTCAACTTATCTAAAAGAACCTCTACAGCATATGGAGTATCAACCACAAACTGAATAGAGGCAGAGGATTATTACAATCCACAAGACTAATCTAATGACTAAATCTAAATCAATTCTTAAAAAAAAAAAACCCTAGGATTTAAAATTATTGGATCAAAGCTCTTACTGTAAGACTAACAGTCACATGTGGAGTCTGCTTCAGTTGCCACACTATGACTGCATGTTGTCATGTTGGTGCATTGGAAAAAAAAAAATAGATTGTAACCAAAAAGAAGAACATTCATCCTCTCTGAGCTTCCACATTAGCATCCATGGTGCGTGAAGGCAAACATTAATGAACTTCATGTTTTAAAACCTCTAACATGAATGCTGTCCTTGGGCAATTAGAATGACCCCAAGGCTCTAGGTGGTATTCACATTAGTTTAATAATACCTGATCACAATATTTTTAAAGACATTAGAGTAAAACTGATTTGTTATTTCTTGATTTTATTTTCTTCTGCAGAGCTCATGTTCAATCATTTTAAAGATTATGTTTTCCACACAGCTGTTTCCATGCACGTTCTAGTATCTTATGAAGAAAAAAAAAAAAAGCTGTTCTTAAACACAATAAGGTAGTATTAGGGATTGCTTTGACCTGGATTTCATTAACCAAACCTATAAAGAATTCAATCACTAATATATGGATTTTTTAAAAACTTATTACCCAATTTTTTCCTATTCTTCCTGTCACTGTACTAGGCCAGAAAAGGAAGATAATATTTTGCTAGGTAGTGCACACAGCAAGAAAGACAGTTTCTTCTCTTTTAAAAAAATCTGAAATTTTGAAAAGAAAAAAGGATTTAAACAGAAAAAAAAAAAGATGGAGTCAAGAGTGAAACAAAGCTATTCAGCATGACAGGTGGCTATCTTGGTACTCCATGGACTTTCTTTTTCTATGCATGACAGTGGAGAAACTCATTGAATCACAAATGACTTACCATGATTTCATGTGAGATTAGAGTGAGGCCCTTCAAAAAATATGCATGCTGTTCAATTTCTAAGAGTGAGTGACACTGAGGTAGTTTTGTATGCAAAGACAACCAATTTGTAGTCCAGCTAAGATCAAAAACAAAACCCTACTGAAGAAAAGCAAAACAGGCTGTGCTCTTCAACATCTTCGTAAGCAAATTGGATGCAGCATTAGAAGGGATATGAAGTTTGCAGAGGATACAAAACTGGGAGGAGCTGTTGATTCCTTTGAAGGCAGAGAAGCCTGCAGAGAGGCCTGAACATACTAAAGCAATGTGCAATCACCAACCACGTGAAGTTCAACAAGAGAAAGTGCTGGATTCTGCACCTGGAACGGGGCAGCCCTGGTTGGATGTGTAGACTGGGGAACAGGAGGCTGGAGACCAGCTCTGTGGAAAGTGACCTGAGGGTCCTGGTCCATGGCAAGTTGGATATGAGTCAGCAGTGCCCTGGCAGCTGTGAAGGCCAGCCATGTCCTGGGGGGCATCAGGCACAGCATCACCAGCTGGACAAGGGGATTGTCCTGCTCTGCTCTGAGCTGGGGTGGCCTCACCTCGAGTCCTGAGGCAGTTGTGGGTGCTACAATATTAGAAAGTTATAAAACTATAAGAGAGTGTCCAAAGGAGGGCTATAAGGATAATGAAGGACCTAGAAGGGCAGCCATATGACGAGCAGCTGATGTCACTTGATCTGTTCAGCCTGGAGAACACGCAACTGAGGGTAGACCTCAACACAGTCTACAGATTCCTCGTGAGCGGAAGGAGAGGGGAAAAGCACTGATGTCTTCTCTGAGGTGATCAGTGACAGGACACAAAGAAATGGCCTGAACTTCTGTCAGGAGAGATTTAGGTTGGATATCAGCAAAAGGTTCTTTACCCACAGGGTGGCTGGGCACTGGAACAGGCTCCTCAGGGAAGTGGTCACAGAACCAGCCTGACAGAGTTCAGGAAGTATCTGAACACTCTCTGGCACATGATGGTAATCTTGGGGTGTCCTGAACTGGGCCAGGAGTTGGACTTTGATGATCCTTGAGGGTCCATTCCAACTCAGAATATTCTGTGATTCTGTGATAGTTGGTTCTGTTGAAATAGTGATAATCTGTCATGTGAACTTCAGGCAACTCATTTGATATTTGAGATAGAAAGTTAAAGTACCCTTTAGCCTCTCTGGTCAGGCAATACTTAGTGACTAGTTTGTATTTTGGTGACTAATTTTGTATTTTGTAGACTTTCATTACACACTAGGTCTCCAAATCCATCAATTTAGCGATGCACAATTTTAGGAATCTTTTGCACAATTTTAGGAAGTGAACAAGACCATTTTTTACCTTTGTGAAAAATAATGTACACTGAGATCTAGGAAATGTACATGAGAAAATGTTTTGAGGATCAAGAGAAGTGGCAGGAAGAATATTGAATAGTGGAGGAGGAAAAAATACCAGATTTCTTGTGGGTTGGTGAAACCCAAGGGGTTGAAGCCACTTGAACATCACTACAACAATATCCCCAAAATGGATTGTATAAAAATTGCTCTTTTGTGATAGGACATATAATCCTAGGCTTCTTCCAGAAATAAAACAAAAATCCCGATATGTAGTTCCTTTGGAAGAATCTATTGAGGAAATTTATGACCAAAACTGAATGTCAAGAGCATGTAAGAGGAAAGTGCAGGGTTCTCCCTTCTACCAAATAAAATCAAAAGACAAATGTTCATATTCTATTAACGTTTTCTGAATAGCTTCTGTTGTACTTGACCATTTTGTTATTTTTCCTTGTTAAAGTTCTAAATTTTGCATTTAAAAATTACATACTTTTATTGATTCATAATATAAACCAGGCAAATATATCACTAAATTTTATTGCATTTTGACTGTAAATGATTCACTGTTTACTGGGGAACAGTGCTCCAGTTTTCATTGTTAAATTCTTAATTGCTTCAAATTCTTACTGTCTTGAAATTGACTTCTATAAGCTTCAGATTCCTTATTGTTTAAGGAGAGCTTTTAAAATGAGTGGATATAATATAGGGGTAGTTGCTCTTGTGTGCACTGAGTCTAAACCAGCAACTAAACACTGAATTTTTTTTGTTAAAGTCCTCTGCTTAGGTAATATGCATTTGCTGTCTGTTGAATCTTCTGAATAAATGAAATGAGTAGCAGTTTAAGTAAAAACGTATAAAAACTCCTATTCCTCTTGGGAAATGCTTACAGTGATCTCTAACTTCACAAAATCTTCATTATGATCTTATCTTCACATATAAGAGAGGGGAAAGTGAAATTTATCAAAACAAATAGGCTAGCACTCCAGCTCTCAGACCTTTTCAACTTTCAGATGCAGACTTAGCATTAAAGACTAAACATTCCTCTGCTCTGCAGCTGGCAGCAAAAAGAGAGGGTGGGAAAATAGTTCACAACTCTGCTCTTTTCTCCCAACCTTACTGTAGGGGTCCAAGGTTTAATTTATTGCCATGTAAGAAAGATTCTGCTAGTTGAGAAGAATCCTGGAACAATTCCCCCATTTCCTCTCTTCCCTGATATTTTCTAGCATACTCCCTGTCTCCAATTTTCAGTACAGATGTAACAGGTCTGGGCAGCAAAGTAGGTATAGTAGTCAAAACACTATCTCAGGTACTCTCTGATGCATACGGTGTTTTATGGTGTCCTAGGAACTCAGGAAGACTGTTTTTTTCCCTTTTGTTTCTGAGCAGAGCAGCAGGGGAACAAGTGATCTTAATGAAGTGACAGAGTCAGATCCTGAGACTGTGTGAATCAGTACAACTCATAGCAGTGAATGAACCAAGGGAAGAATGCAGTGCTCCAAATCTTATATTGCTACAAATTTTCCTCTGCTGATTTCATTGCTCATAAGATAGGAAATTTAATTTAAAAAAATTTTTAAAGGGTGCTTTAAAGCTAATAGGTATCTTGTGGGCTGGTGTCTTTTTCCAGGCTCACTTAGTTCGATAAAATTATTGCATAAATCTCAAACTTAGGTTGTTTTTCTTTGAACCACGTTTCCTCTTCCCCCTTTCCTAGCCTTCTCACAAAAACAAGTACAAAGTGAGACGCCTAGAGTTCTTTCTCATTCCTTCTGATTAAGCTGATTGAGCTGGTGATAAGATCACATAGAGCTGGAGCTGCACTTTCTAGTTGTGAATCATACTACTAGGCTTTTCAGTAACAATTATAGCATCTCTTTCCCTCTTACTGAAAAAAGTATGCAATTTAAACATATTGAATTTACCCCATTTCCAAGAAATTGATTTCAGACTGAAGTTTCTACCATAGTAAGTCTCTCCATATCTGTTGCCAAAACTTCAGCATTTGCTTGCACATTTCTCTTAAGCTGGAAATGAATCCTGAGCATGCAGCATCACCTAAAAATGTTTCTGAGGTGTGGGAGGAATTTCAAGATCTGAAAATGAACAAATGATAGAAAATGTCTTGAAGCCAAAGTATGATGGTAGAATGACATAGTGACTGGATCATAATTTTTTTTCTGGTTAGAGCTGCCAGCATTCACTCTTCTAAAGATTTGATTTCTGTTAAATAGACCAAAGCCATAAAGCTTCAGTAAAGTTCTATAAAGAATGTAAATGTCTTTTATGAACTAATTATTCAGTTTTTACCTTTAAATAAACCACATTTTCATACAAAGTACAAGTAAAGAATTTTTTTTTTTCTGTCCTAGCTTTCAACAGTTTCAAGAAAACTTATTCTAAACGGTCTACTTTTAATTCCTCTCTCAGCAAGATTAAAATTAGAGTAAAATTGCAAGCTCCATGATTACAGGAGGTTAGGTCCAGTCAGCAGTTAGACCCACATCAGCTCATTCCCTCAGCTAGAAGAGGGAAAGGAATTGGAAGAGAAAGAAAAGACAAAGAAAAACTGCTGGGTCTATTAACTCTTTAGTAAGTGAAAAAGTAACAAAAAACTCAACCCATCCAGAGTGACGCAAAGGAAATCACTCACCACCAAGGTGATAACCAGGTAGTTAAAGGCTGCCTTGGCATTATTACTCCCAGGTTTTATTGCCGAGCACCATGCTAAATGACATGAAATACTGGTCTGGTCACTTGAGAGCAGCTGCATTCCTGTGTCCCTTCCCACTGCGCACTCCCAGCCCCACTGCAGGGGCAGAGTGAGAAACAGAGAAGGCCTTGGTGCTATGCTCTACTGCTCAGCAATAAATAAACCCTGGTGTGCTACCAATACTGCTTTGGTCACAAATCTAAACCACAGCACCATACAGGCTCCTAGAAAGAAAATTAACCACATGCAAGCTAAACCCAGTACAATGCTCCAGTCACCACAAAGACTAAGGTGATGCCAGAGACACCCAGCCACCCTCACTGCCCAGCACGCCCCAGGAGCGGCGGTGCAGAGCAGGGCTGGCTGTTCCCAAGGACAGCCGTGGCTCAGCACCTGGGATTGGGGCAAAAACAGTGAGAGGTCTCTCATGTGCTCCTCAGAGAAGTTTTTGCACTTTGAAATCAAAACAAACCATCACAACTGTCCATAGCATCATGACAGAGTGGAAAGGGTCACATGGACTGATGGGGCTTCCTGAAACAGAATTCCAGAGAGGGGTTTAGGACTGACAGGGAATTATCCAGAACAAGGGGTAGGAGTCAGGGAGGATTGACATTATGTAGATAACAGGTGGGTCTAGGGAGTGAATGACACCTGGCAGAGGAGGGAGAAAACCCTGGGTAAAACCATATGTATCGGGGGAAAAACAGGAACAAACCATTCAACAGGGTTTACAAAAATATGCATAAAGAAAAACACACCACCACACTGTCGTGGTGTGCTTCTGATGTCCCAGGGCGCACAGAAGCAAGGGGTGCGACACCTTCCCCCTGGGGAGCTCTCACCTCCCCACCAGGGACTCTGATACTCTCAGCAATGTCTGTCTGGGGCACAGAGAATGGAGTGGAGACGAGACGGGTCTTGGGGTGAACTGAGGAGTTTAGTGGAGGTGTTGGTAATGGAAAAGTAAAGCCCCAAGAGCTGAACCCCAGGAACCTCAGGCAGAGCTCTGGCAGTGGATTTTATGGAAGGGGCGGCACAAAGCAAACAACCAGTGAGAGTACATCTAGGGGGGAATCTAAGGCGGGGAGTACAGAACTAAACCCAGTGGGGATAGCAAAGGGAGGGGAACAACACAGGACAGCAAATGATACATCGAGTTAGGGAAAACTGGCAGGGAAGGCTCTAGAAACACGGGCAGGGGAGCAAGGGATTGACAACTGGGAAAGGAGATTAGGGAAGGGAGAAATGCTTGAGGGCCAATGGGGAAACTTCTAGGGAGTGGCCAGCTGACAAGTAAAGGGATTGACACATACAGTATGCATAACAATTAGGGTACAGAACCTAAGAATAGAACAAACGGATACAAATGAAGGATAGTGCCTGCCTCGTGGAGTGGGGGAGGATGGATCTAGGGGAGACAAGCTGCATGTCACAAAGCATAATTCCAGTCATAACAGACAAATGAAATAAAAAGCTGGCCAGGAAATTCAAAGCAAAAACACACACCACAACATCATATTAAAGGTGATTTCTTAAATTCTGGTTGTGTTTTCCTGTATTTTTGGTGAAGTTGTCCAACAACAACAAACTGCAAAGCTGTCTGTACTTATTTATATATTTTTTGCCCTTCTAAATGGCTAGCTTTTATCTGTCAACAAAATCACTACAGTTGGAAATTGCACATCTAGTACAACTACTGCTCATCTAAGGGCTTCCACTGCAGCCACTCCTTGATGAACAGACAGGTAACAATCTCAGCAGTTGCATGGCCCCACGACAGTGAGGCCAGGCTTGTGCACCAAGCCTTGGTGAAGGCTGCTCATGGTGTTCACTCTGACTCAGTCCAGTTCTTCAGTAGGGCTCATGGTAGAACCATATTGCGTGTTACGGAGTGCTCAGAAGTATTTCACTTGCAGGTAAAATTGCAATCAAATAAATTCAAAACCTGCTTTTTTTTTCCCTTTTTTAATTTTTTTTTCTTTTTTTCTTTTTTTCTTTTTTTCCCTTAGTGTCACCAGGGCTTTACAACTTCCAGTAAAGTCCTCCCTGGCCTAAGTCATATAATCAGGGAGTTGGAATCTTGAGGACTTGGAAGGGACCTTAACTATCACCTAGTCCCAACCCCTCCTGCCACAGGCAGAGACACCTCCTGACAAACCTGGCTGATCAAGGCTTTATCCAGCATGGCCTTGAACTCTTGCAGGGATGGAGCATTCACAACCCCCTGGACAAGCTGTTGCCATGGCTCACCACTCTCACAGTAAAGAATTTCTTCCTGGTATCTAACATAAATTTCCCCTTTTAATTTTTACCTGTCACTCCTTTTATCACTGCAGTTTCTGACAAAAAATCCCTCTCTGTATTCCCTGTAGAATCCCTTCAGATACTGGAAGGTTGCTATGAGGTCTCCATGCGTTTCTCATTTTAACCTTAATTTCCCTGTATCATTCATTAGCATTCACAGTATGGCAAGTGTTGTCTACATACTTCACTTTCCCACTCAAAAGCAGCCTGCCTGTTCATGCCTTCAGATAGCAGTATAAATTGCCTGTAAAAAATGTATTTGCAAAGAAAAGTCTAGACATTTCATGGTTTTGTATTTTGTGAACAAACTAGGAAACACAGACAAAAAATCACTTGTCTGTCACAAAACATTGGTACTGTGTCAGTAGACACTGACATTAAATCTATTGATTTTTAAGACTATTTTTCTAACCATGGAAATCTTAGGGAAAATAGTTATTTCATCAATTGCTGATCAAAAGCAAACCAACTGAAAGTGAAACAAGCCCAAAATAATTAGGGATGGGAGAAAGTGAAAGCTCATATGCTAAGAGGAGATGGGGAAGAGAGGTAACAGGAGCATACAGGTTCTACTTAACACACACTTTGGAAAATTAAACCATTCAGACTCCTTCTTAGTGGTACAATTCTGCCAAACCACGGGAAGCAACCCCTTAAACAGCCTGTATTGGGGCAGTAGTGCAAGTTCATGATTTACAAGCTGATTCTGGATTTACTTTTACATACAGCTGCAAGTGAACTCTAGCAGGAATGTCACAGCCCCAACAGAATTTTACATACCTTTGTATGTCCAAAGTTACATATATTTGGACTTTGGCAGCAAAGCAAATTTAAGGACTCCTTGCCACCATAGTGTGCTGCTTCTTTTATCCCTTTCATTCAGCTGACACAACTGTTAAGGGAGTGTGGTTGCAAGTCGATGGACCAAATATATTTTGGTTTAAAATTACCTTGTCAAAGCAATCACTTCAGAGATCTCTTTGAACCAAATCATTTAATCATTGATCTTATTACCTGAACGGTTTTCTAAACCACTGTCTCAAACTGAGGAGAAGTAGAGGATTATTAGGTGAAAGCAAGTACAAGCAGCTAGTAGATGGAATAGATAGCCTCTTGAAAACTGAATTTCAGTCAAACCCCTTGCACTGTGGCACTACATTCAGAACACAAACTTCTTGGAGACTATCTTGTCTTCAGAGAAAAGAAATTACACTCAACAAAAATCATTAATAACTTTTTTTTTAGTATTTAAATAGTAAATACTGCTACATCAAATAAATATTAATATCCAATAAACGTTCTTTTTCATACAAAATAAAGTCAAGCATCATAAAAAGTATCCATTAAAAACCCCCAAAATCTCTGAATTATACATTATTTTACTAAAAAGGAAAATGTTTTTAAAGATAAAGTTAATGTTTTTCTTTTAATATAGATTTTTGCTCTATTTTAAAATAGAGACCTTTTTCATGATTCAGAATAAAATTTAAACAGGGCCTTGTATGTTTTCCTCCACTGTTTTCTGAAAGATCACTATATATTTGTACATGCTGTATGGCATGTATAGGAGAGGGAGAAAGTCAAGAATTCTTTCCCATGATATTGTAGCAGATATCCACTTTCTATTACTTAAAAACTAATTAAAATACCTTGTCTACTGGGAAAAGGACTAATTGGACTTATCTGGCCTCACTGTGCCATGTCACAAAGTGAAAAATCCTCAGTAATTGTTCCTGAAACACCAATCTGAGATAGATGGCCTTAGATGATTCACAGAAGACAACCATCTCTGTAGATTAGTTATTTTTATTTTGTTCAGATTTGCTGATTTATTTTGAACTGGTCATGGGGTAGTTAATAAATGTCATTCACTTCATTAAAAAACAAAGCTCACATCTGCTGTATATAGTAATCAAATTATACATGAGAGCAAAAAAAGTGCTGCTGTAATGCCCTCTGCTTAGTATTAAAAACCACCCCTAGGAAATTAAGATTTAAAACTAATTTTAAAAGGAATTATTCCAAGATTCACTTCCCTGATAATATGGAAAAACTTGCATTCATAGAGGAAAATATCAGTAATAAAAAACCACCAACCTTGAATCTGATATGCCAGGTGACAGTAGTAAAGAGGCAGAGATGGGCAGCAGAAATGGGCTGTCAACACTTCCAGACTGAGGACTGAGACAGGAACAGGTAGAAGAATTATTACTCTGGGAATCACACTCAGGCTCAGGCACTTTTGCAAATATGGCATTTGGTGAGTTTGGGGTGAGTAAAAAGAACCCGGGCCTCTCCACAAGGTGATGTCCTTTAGCAGCAACAGCACAGAGTTTACAAGAATCTAACTGTTCCATTTAGACACTAACACCCTTCACAGCCTGTTACATTCCCCTGGGGAATGGTTTCTCCCACCCCAGGGATCCCTAGAGCTTCTAACCATGTAGTTTAACCCTTCCTACCCTTTCTGACCCTATTGGCTGTGTCCCAAACTGCCCCTCCCTGGCAGGAGCTAAGAAAAGACCCTCTCCCTCTGTGCACGCCCTTTCCCTCTGGACACCACCTGGAATAAACATCTTGNAATAAACAGCCTGAACGTCAGCTGGGTTCAGAGCCTCTTTTGGAATCCTTTGTCCTGTCCATGAAATATTCCTTCAAAGCCCCCTAAGGTTTGGGCTAGCCTGTGAATACTGGAGGGGCTACAGGGGGATTTATTTCAGTAGCCCTCTATAAACACCTCCACTGAACACAGAGCTGAGCCTGTGAGAGACTTAGGGCCCAACACACAAACCAGAAGTCATATGGAAGACAGAAGTACACAGAGATAATCAGACTCATAGGCTTTGTTTGATGATTTTCATGTGAAAGACAATTCCACAATACACGGCTTTAAAGCTGAACTGCACTTAGGAATTTTCAGTTCTCCTGTCCTCACAAACTCACTAATTAATTAATGTAATTATATCCCTGCAAACAGTTCTGCCTTCTCCTTTCTACCAAAACAGTTGTTTTAGGCTACATGATCCACTATAAACATAGACAGGGTTTAAAAAATTAATTTAAATAATTAAATAATTACTACTAATAAAAGATTTTTTAAATTTCCTTAAAATTAAGCTTCATGTGACTAACTTAGGAGAGGGTGACTATCACACAGTAGATTTTGATTCCTCCAGAGTATTCACTATAGAATAGATTTACTTCACTGTACAACTCAGAACATTTCCCAAGTCTCATCTAACCCTACTAGACAGACAAAACCAAGAAAATTATTATTTGTGCTTAGCATGTAGCCTTTTTCTTTGATGTATTGAAGGAGCTACTTGTTAAAAAACCACACATTTTGTTGACTTTTGTCCTCTATCTTGCTGCACATCCTTCTACTGGGTGCAGACGTGCATACTGAAGGTTCCCAATCCCACCAAAGGTGAGGGCTGGGTATCCATTGCATTGCCTGGGGAGCAGCACAGGTGCTTGCACCTGGAAAGAGGTGAGGCACAAGACATAATTCAGAGTCAGTCTTAATTAATTTCTTTTTTTCTCTTGAAAGATGCAGTTTAACCCTCATGTTACTGCAACCAAAAACCAAGGTAAACCCCTTTCACCAAATGACTGACAAAATATTTGTAACTCTTATAAAAGAATTCCCAAGGCAAGGGACACTTTTCAGTTTATTAGCATAAGTGAAGAGTACTTTCTTTGACAAAGCAAGAAAGCCATCTGAGACTGGACAGAACAGTAAAATCATCTGCTCATTTTAAGTGCAATAATGGCTTTTAGAGACCACTTTTCTTCAGCCTCAGTCTGGTGAAATTTTCCACTCCCTTTAGCTTCCCTGTTGGCACTGAAAAATGCACTTATGATTATAATGTTCTTTTTTTGGTGAGATTTTTTCATATACATATAGTGTTCAAAATTTTAAATGCAGAATGATATTAGTGCTAATAAGTATTATGAAATACGAATAAACTTGTTTTTACCTCTTTGCTCAAGGTTGCCCTCATAGCTTAAATGCTTGTTTTCAGACTCTAAACATAGAGAGCACTTTAAAAAAACAATTAAAATATGACTACTGTTTGATGAAAAAATTACCATTATGTAGAAGAGTAAAAGAAGTAAGATTACATTTTTAAAGTGGATTTCTACAAAGCTGGCTTCATTTTATGAACTGGAAAATAAAAATTAAAACAATTTGCTTTAGATCAATTGTCTCAAAGGACCAGTGTTAATATACAAAGCTATGTAGTAAAAGAAGTAAAATAATCCAATAGAAAAGCAATAAACTTGCTGTACAATTTTAATAGCCTTAAGAAAGGAATGTTAATATTGACATTTTATTAGTTCTGCTTAACATCTCAGGATTTACAGGTAGCCAGTTTACATGGGATAAATACAAAGTCTAGATATTAATTTAGAAAGAAACAAAAAATCTTTCAATAAGTGAGCATGAACCTCACATGAGCACAAGATTAACAGCACATGCATGCTGTCTTTGGGAAGAGTCTTTAGGAAAATAGTCTAATCGCTAATATAAATCTCAATGAATGCAAATATGGCACACAGCTTTCTTCCTATTTTTCTAACCTCAGTGGTAACTCATTTAGTTGAATTCTACTGTTTTGAAAATTCTGCTCTGAGCTGAAAAGTGTACTGGTTCTTTAGGTTCTCTTCTATAATTATTTTTTTATTATTCTGCACTTGATATATTTATTTTATCCTAAGATAGGCTAAAGCATTATGAAGCATAACTTATAAAGTTTGCATTGCAATAAGACGAAATATAGGAGTCTATTAGCATTCCTACTTGCACCAGCTTTCTTTGCAGGTCCTATTCACTCTCTAGACTATGTGTTTGTTTCTACAAAAAGGTTGATTAGAAGCTTTTTAAAACATATTATTATCATCATTTTTTTTTTTTAATAGAGATATCTATGTTTTAAAATAAACAAATAAAACTAGCTTTTGAGAAAGATGTTCCCTGCTACAGTAACTCCTCACATCCCTCAGACACTAATCTAAAACTAAATCAAACATGACAGACATCATCATTTCTCAGGTCTTTATGCCCCTGAGAAGACTTTTAACAGTGTACAAAAGCAAGAAAAGAAACACATTTTGATAGGACTTCCATGCTTTTAGTCCTCATGGAAAAAATAAGATTATATACTTAGAAAACAGAGTATCTCCCTAGAAGAGATATCTTCTATGTGCCTTCCTATTTTTTTGACTTTACAGATTTAGTGGCTGGATGGTGAAGTCAAAATTTATTTATCTTCTAGTTTTTAAGTGTAACCTGGAAAGGGGATTTGGGGTGGGAACCAAAGGTGTTATAAGTATACTCTTAAGAGTATGACTCACAACATAAAGTGAATGGGGAATGAGCAAAGAACATTAAGTAAACCCAGGTTCTATAAAAATGCAACTGCTCTCATTTCTTGTTAGCTTCAACAAGAACTGAGGGGGCTTAGGCCCTAGGATAATATCTCAGATGTCTTTAGGATGTATAGAACAAAGCAATACCATAAAAAAAGGTTAAAACAGAATAAGAAAGAGAATAATTCCCTCTCCACAAAAGCAGTCTTGTTTAAAAAACAAAAACCACTTAAACAAACATCACAAGAAAGATCTATCAAAATAATTTAATATTAAGAATACACTGCAAGCTGCTGCTATTTGTCAGCCTCTGGGCATCTTTACACATAGTGGCAAAAAAAAAAAAAAAAAGCCTTTGGGTATTTAGGGACTTGAAAGGTCTCAGAAAATCTTCAGGACATTTTTCAAAGTATACAAGTTTTTGGTTTTTTTTTTGGTGTAAATTCACCTGACATATTTCCCTATTGACTGATACTTATAATACTTATATATCATTCAGTGAAAAATCAGCCAAGTCAAATCCTCCAGTATTGCTGCTGTCTCTGTCAAATCGGCCACTGGACCATCAGACTTGATCTTCTTTTATATTTTTTGAGATTTAGAGGGCCTACCATGTTTTACAGAGTTCTTCCTTCCTCTGGAGGATTTATCATTTAAGAACAACCAAGTCTCACATTTGATCTGTGAAACCACTATCCTAGTATCATAATTCTAAATATACAAATGCATAACCTCATGATAGACAGCTAGATCAGTCATTACTAGCAGATTTGGTTACTAGTGAATTTTCTCAATTGTCTGTGTTCATTTCCTAGACATATATAAGACTAATTCCTTTGTCCTCTCTCATGGAACTTTATTTATTAAAACAAAATGTAACTGGCAGGATTATCAAGTCACAGATTTTAATTAAGCCTTCCCTTTTTTTTCAGGGAAAGCAGAAGTGCATGTTCATTTATGACATGTCTCAGCTTTTGCTCATGTACCACACTCTGCTGGTTCATCTTTAAATAAATACAGCAAAGATTGAGCAGCATCTCCAGTTTAGTTGTAGGTGTAATTGCAATTGGAGATGGTAGCATTAATATTCAGGAGATAATTCTGGAGAAAAATGGATACCTTAGAAGCTGTTTTTATGGAAACATGGTAATTTCTTCAGATGTCCCAGAACAGCTGAAATACCTGCAAGGAACTTACCTCCACTAGTGTTTGAATGTATCAGGAATCTATAAGTCAGAAGGACAGGTGTCAGCTTTCTGGACAGGAAACATAATACATCTTCTGGGAGCAAGAGAGGTGACCCAGCCTGTACACTGGTGGAATAAGGCATCTCATGGGTCCTGCTTTCTTATGTTCCATCTGCCAGAGTTATATTTCAGGTGAAAGTTCTTGAACTTTGTTTCATTATATATTAATATCTATATATATAAACTTCTATATAGAACTTCTAGACATGCATGCACACATACACAGAAAGACTTATAAGCGAAATAAACCCAAAAACCCCTACACCCTACTCAAAGCTGTCTTTCTCTTGGGTGTATACCAAGAAATCTCTGCCAAAAATATATATATTCGATGCTAGAGTTAATATAATCAAAGGCAAAATTCCAAGAGCCACATGCTAACACAGTAATACAGCAGATTAAAAATGAGAGATTACTATCTTTGAACTTATTTTCCATACTATTCACAGTAAATGCAAGACACTGACCATACTGCAAAGCCACTTAACATTTAGATTACATGAGACAGACAGCCTGGGGAATGAAATTACCTACTATTGCATTCCCTGTTTTGTGGGGAAGCAATCACTTCGTAGCTGAGACTTCCCAAGAAATACTACTGCCCATCTAGAAAGGAGCAAGTGGAAGACAGAGATGCTCAGAGTCCGCGTATCCCAATTATCACATCTGCTGTGCCAGTGCACTTCTTTCAGCATCAGCATCATTTTATCTCAAAGGTTCAGTGTTGTTCTGTGGAAAACAGTGGGGCCATGACTCTTCTAGCAGCAAAACTGGTATCCTGAGTAGGAAAAGGATAGGGATAGAAACAAAGACCTACATGACTAAGATCACACAAAAGCTGATGAACAGCCGTAAATAGGAGCTCAAAGACAAGCTGGATTTATGCCCCATCAGTGTTGCATGTGACAGAAAAACACAAAAATTGAAATGATGGATTTCATATTGGGTCAATTTTCTTATTTATTTTTAAACCTAAAACTTCAGTAGCTCAACAGTTTGGTAATTAAATGAGTGTTTGGATTACTCTTCCATAGACAGCTCTTTCCTGGTGGACTTACTGTAATGATACCAAAGTCAAGTACTGCACATTTATTTGAGCTTTAAGGAGAGAAAAGCATGGATGAGAGACAATCCATACTAGTACTTAAGTTTCTGCATCACAGTATGTCACATGTGCTCACATTCTCCTAAAACCAAAAGGAGTCAGGAGTTTTCCCTCAGTTTATCTGCTTGCAAATGTTTGCAATACATAAGGAATTGTTCTGGAAATTATTACAAAACAAAAATTAAACCCATAGCATGTGAAGAGTTTTAATAATATCAACTAAAACTGCTCAGCTTTTACTTAAAAGGTCCTATTTCTCTGTGCCTTTTAAGTGGAGTTTGGCTTTCCTAGTTTCCTTTTTACACACTGCTATTTATGAATTTGATGTGGTAGTTGGTTTGACAGATGATAGGACTGCTTGCAACTTACTCATGTTTGGATCCCTATGTGAAAACTTCTATCCTTTTTTTAAGCACTAACCTCATCCTTTTTTTAATGAAAGCAGAACTATTCTAGCTTTATTTCCTTTAATTAATCTTTCTTAAACATATGGCAGCAATGGAATTATTGTAAATGACCTCTAAACTCTCTGTGTATATTAAGGCCTTAAGTTAACCTTGTGTTTTAAATTTAGTTTCATTTTTCTATTAAAAGTGTGGCTATTGTAAAATTATTTTAAATTACTATAAGTACTGCTGGAAGACTGTGCGTGCGCGTGTACGCATGGGAACAGTGGGGCCAAGGACAGAGACAGAATTGCGTATTTCTCATCCAAAGGAGAATGCAGACAGTGAGAAAGATGTAGCACGGTATGTTCTTGTCAGAGATCACACACAAACTGCCTGAAACACAGCTTATGGTCCTCCCACAATGGGATATTTTTACTATCCTTAATGACGCGAGGCAGGTGTTTACAGTTATGATGTATGTCCGTCTAAAGTTGGAATTAAGCACAGACACAAAATAGCAACGCTTGACGCACTAGACCATGACATACTGTACGCACTGCAATTAAAATAAACTCTACTCCTGATCTTTATTTTTTCTTAAGAGGAAACAAGAAAAGCTATGAAGATTCATTCTGGTTTGTGGAAAGCTGCACACTATTCTGAGAAGTGTAAAAAAATAATTTGCAGAATGAACTGGAATTCTCTAAACCACCTTTTTAGCCTTGGCTCACTCTTTGCCAGGTGATTTCAGAGAAGGAGGAAGGAAGGGAGCTTTCCATCTGTTGAGGTGTTAGGATTCTAAACATGTTCCTGAGTTAATTTTGACTCTTTAAAGTGTGAGATAAGTTAATCTACTCTAAACCAATATATCATGTCAATCAACAGTGCTTTTCTCAATATGAGCCCACTCACTTCCGCCGCCTGCTTACAAGATCTAGAGGCTTCTAGCTCTAAAACTATGCTTCCCTTAAGAAATGAAATGTTGAAGTGCTATCAACAAATCATAGATGTCTCTAATAAAATTAACATGAATAGTGTGAATTTGAATAGAGAGGTTGACACTGTTTTTTCCTTTGTGTTTATGTAGCATTTTTTCTAAATACTTGCAAAAATTCAGAACACAAAATAACACCTTATTAAAAAAAGTGGAAAGGAAAACATATTGTAAAGGAAGATTAACTCTATAAAATAGTTACATCCCAATACTAACATTATATTTACTTATATAGATACATCCCAAAATATATTTTTTCTACATCTCTTTCCAGTCTTTTTGAACCATGCATAGAAGACTGTGAAGTATATTAACTTTGCCAGAGACTATAAATCCAAAATATTTGGAACATTATATCATCTTCTGGTCAGAATATATGAACAAGTTTACTAAGTTTAAGCCTGCCTTAGTGCATTTGGCTTCTTAAGGAATTGAAGATCACAGTGTGCATACAATAATTGTCTCTGTGTTATGCTTTAAGAATCTAGAAACTTAGAGGAAGCTGGAAGTCGTGTCTGGACCATCAGGTTTAGTAAGTAATTCAGAAAATATAGTCCATTAATTGCCTAATCTCATCATATATTTGTTTTCTACAACGCCCTATGGTAATATGTTCTATAAGTATAAATTGTGCAGAATCAATTTCTTTCATTACCTATAAATTTATTTACAAGCTAAAAATTTTGTTCAGTACAACAGTTTGTATATTTGCATATGCCTCTATTTTCTCTTTTCTAATCTGCAAAAAATAATTCAGTTCACATCACAATCCATATGAAAGAGATTCCATGCTTTTGATCTGTCAAGGTCTTTCTAGTTTTACAAGATTTTCTTAAAAATTAATCAAGAAAAATTGCACAATATATTCAAAATTTAAATGTACAAAATTACACAGCTTTACAAATAGATTTATCTAGCATCACAAATTAATTTCCGGATTTGCTTTAAATTCCTCTGCTAACAATAACTAATATTCTATTTGCTTTTTTACCAGTGATGAATAATGGGCTAATTTTTTAGAGAAATATTCATAATTATTCCCAGCAGGAATTACCCGAGACTCTCTAGGGTGGAACCAGGAAGTGATTATTAGTAACTACAGCATCACACCAGAGAACATCTAGTTTATTCACTGAAGTGTCAGCTTAAGTATTCAAATAGCTGAAGAAAAACAATACTCTCTACTAAATAATGGTCTCTCACTTATCCCCTCCTTGTGTGTTAGCAAAAAAAGTAAAATGGCAAGAGCAAAACCAACACTGCTCCCATCACCTACCCAGCCCACCCCACTCTCCCCATCAGAAAACCAAGCAACCCTAACACTAATTTCAGTATGAGCCTCTGATGCAGCAACATCTTGGGGACATATCTAACTTTCAGGATGAGTCACATCCCTGTGACTCAGAATCAATAGTAATTTTAATGTGCAAAAAAAAATTAAGATGGCTCAGGATCCTTACTTAGTTAGCATCCTGTTCCAGTAGATACTCTCTCATGGTTTTACCAGTAGAATGAACGGAAGCTCAACTTCCTTGATAAAATGATCATGGGAGATAATTTTCCCCCATGGAATCTGTGGTTTCTTGAAACTTTTGAACTGAAATTCATCCTAACAGAATGAACCCAACGATCAACAAACTCCATATTGCCATAAAAAAGATAGTGTAGATTCTTTCTTATTTTGATTTAAATGAAACACCACCCTTAAATAACTGCAAATATTCATACAAGATCGGCTTATTTCTTTTTGTTCCTTTTCATTAAACATGTACCTCTAAAATGTCAGATTGTCATCTGTTTAACATAACATGTATATGAGGAAAAAGTTGTGGCCAGATACCCATTCTGTCTAACACTTAGTTTCCCACCGTTGTGAAGCCTATGCAAAAAAAATTGTTACATTTTTTCTGGTGCATTTAGCATGAGACCAAAAGTTAGATACTAAGGTACTGAAATTTATATTGCTGTTTTCTATCTTGTAGCAAGTAGAATATTACTTCAGGTTTTAAAACGGTCACCATCTTCTGCTTTCACAAACCAAATACAAGAAATTTCACATAGTCCCCAGAGACTAGGTTGGATTCCTGTTGGAAGGAAACCAATATGAAGTTAATAGTGGTGATTGGTTAACTCTAATTATTATCAATCTGAAAATGGAGGATGAAAAGGAAATGCACGCTATTGAAACACAGAAAGAAACAAATTCTTGCTAATTCTGTTTCCAGGGAGATCTGAAAAATTGTTTTTTGTTCAAATCAAGACATATTATTTGGAATTCATTTATTTAGCACTTTGGAATTTTATTTTGCTTAAATTTATTAAAAATGGAGAGACATATACATACATAAATATATTAACAGAAAATACTATATCTTTATTATTAAAAATAGGAATGTGACCTAAATACAGTTTAATAACAAAATAATAAGAAGAATAGTAATAACAATGGTAATAATAATGGTAATAATAATAATGGCAAGAGGTGGGAGGAAACAAAATCCTCCGAAGTACAAAATCCACAGACTATTGAGCCAAACACAGCAAGCATCTTTAAAGATATCAAGGAGAACATGAGCCTGTTCAGCTGACAATTTCTTAGACTGGAGAGCTTCCAGATGTCCAAAAGCTGCTGCATTTTGTCTGTGCTAGGAAGGAAATGCCAGAGGAGAAAGGCTGTGGTGCAAGACATACATCACTACCGCAGTGATGCACTCATAGCTGGGGAGATTCCAGAAGTACACACCCAACATTTCCTCCCCAGCAGCTAATCTAGCCTCAGGGGGTCCTGGAGCAATGCAGGGAGTTGGATTAGCTCCTCCACACAACTGTACAACTTCATGGCCCAGAAAATGTTGAATGACAGAGAAGTGAATTTCAATTCCATAAATGTCCCTATGACAAGAGTCATCCAGGGATCTGGAGGATTTCAGTGTCTTCACAGCCATCCTGAAGTGACAAGGGAAACCAAGGGGACCCTTCCCTATTTCAGATGCCAAGTATGTCCCAGATTCCTTCACAAGCAGCCATCAGGACGGATTTCATTGGCTTCAGCCTTCAAATTCAAGGAGGCAAACTAGGAATTCAACAAACACATCAGGTGGAAGAGATACAAAAATCAAATTATGCAAACCCATCACAATGTTGTTTTTGGAGTGGCTGCATTTTTGTGCTAAACTCTTAGCATTCCCCTATATAGCTCACCAACAATTTTTGCCCTTTTGTACAATAGTTTCTTAATTTGTCTCATGTAAAACTCATATATTATTATTAGTATTATAATACTAATTTCAACTGGGAGCTCAGGGAGATGTAAACTGAGGTCAAGAAGAGGGAAAGCTCTACCTGCCAATTATATCTAAGCCTGTTCCTTGGCTTTCTGAAAACTATTATGTACATATACATATAATAGTATGCATGATGTGTATATATGTACCTTTTATATGTCCTATAGGCATTTCCATTACCTCTAATCAACTGCAAATGTCATGTTGACTGTTAAACTCTGTTAAACTCATAAATTTTGAGGAAGGCCTTGAATCCCTAGCTGCATGATACATGTTTTTCTGACAAAAAGCAGTTCTGAACATTCATGCTCACAAATTTTCCCCTTACCATTTAGCTGTGTGTTTCTCTCATTAATATTTAAATATGTTTTGCCACAAGCATGAGGAGCATTAAAAAAAAAGCTTTAACCATTCAAAAAAATAACTTCAATATCACTGACACTGATATTCCCTCTATCTTTTTCACACACAGAGAGCACATCTCTTAAAGCAATATCAGTGGAAAATAAAATTTTAAAAGTCTATCAAGGACAAAAAGAATCAGAAAATTTTCATAATCAGAAAATTATTTTTAGGTGTTTAAAGAATTCTAGACATAGCCTTCACTGTAAAATTTTTAAATTCAAGCACTGATGTTACAAAGGTAAGTTTTTTCATAACATCTTCCTGTAAGAATTCTACAAATGATTCCTCAAAACGTGAAACACTTTTCAAATTGAAAAGCAGGATCAGAAAATAAACTGTAAACTGTTTCATTTCTGGACAAGAGAGAAATAAATCATAGCAATAATAGAAATAAAACCTGAAGCTACATTAAATGTACCTAATGATTATAAATGGAGTTTCTACCTTCAAGAACTCCAACATAAACAGTACATGTAAGCACATAGAGTAAATATATTCTCAAATACAATATGTAAGTAATTCACAGCCTAGATTCCCTTACTTATTTCAAATTAGGAAATGCCATTGAAATGTATAAAACGTTGATCACAGACAGCAAAAACCAGGCCTACTACATAACATCAAGAAATGCATAAGATCACTCCAAAATAACATGGCTGTCAAGCAAGCCGAAGCAACAGTGTAAGTTCAAACATAAATTTCCTGGAATCTAGTAGTGTATATGGGGCATTCAAATCACCAAAGACAGCATCTGACTCTGACACACTCTCTCTCTCAGACAGAGTCCAGTTGGTTGTGGGTTTCTGTTTGCAATAATAATTCTATTGTTCAGCTTTGCGCTTGAACATGGACATTCATCTAATTTTGTTGCCATTTGTCCATTTTTTAAAATTAATCATTAAAATGTCCTAAACAATTTATAATCTCAAGAGCTCAACATTTTTCTTCTTTGCCTTTAAAACGTATGTATTTTCTATTCCCTTGACTTCAAAGGATGACAAATTAAAGATTAATACAGTGACAGTATTAATACATTAATAAAGTATTTGATATTCACTATTTTTAGTTACATGCATTTAAAGGTGACAACCTTTGCTTTTGAAATCTAAGCACTTGAGAATTTCTGGAAGAAAATTAGAGCAATTATTACATTATCTTCCAGAACTCAGGCATAAGAGGAGCAGAGTTCATTAAAGAAGTGACTCAGTATAGTAATTAATTAATTTTAATTCAACATTGTAGTACTCGTGCTATGTGCAATATTAGCAAATACATATTATATCTTTGTACATATTATCTCAAATACAAAAATTATCTCTTTGCTTATCCATTAAAAATTTGCATAAACTAAGAAAAGAGCTAAAGTCAGTCTATTAAAACAACTAAACAGGTTACTTAGATGTATCTGTGACATAGTTTAATGTGTTTTCATCAAGTGTTCTACCAACACCTTAAATCAAGGGAGAAATATTCCTACAACCATAAGTGATTTAATTCCCAATGTTTTGGAAGTGATTAAGTACCAGACAAATCAGCTCATTCAGAGGAAAATAATTCCAACACAATCTTATTGCTCTCAACATGTTTACATGTGCAATTGAACTTCAAGTAGAGAAACCTGAAGTCTCTTTTGAAATTCACACCAGTCACCAACAGAACTTTGGCTTCCCAGAGTAGGCAGGGAGTAAGTGCTGGTGGCAGCACTGTTTCCTGAAGCACAGCTCTTATAGGCTGACAGGTGCTTTCTGACCTCTGTCGATAGCTGGGTGATTGTGACATAATTGTCTTTGAATTTTTGCCAACAAAGTGGAACAAAAATAAAGGAAAATAAAAGAAAAAATTAGAAAAATAAAAATATGATAATAGTTCTTAAGACTAAACTGCCCTACTAATTGTCTGTCTCTGGTACTGTTGTTTTAAGGTCATATCACCAGAGGTTGCATTTTATAAAAGAATATATGATGTTATAGAAGTTAGTTTTACTCTTCTTTAGCAAACTATTAAGACATCTGCTGTTATTTTTACTTTCTTTTATTATTGATTTACTTACAATAATATATATAATAATATATACAATAATATATAATAAATATATATAATAAATATATAATAAAATATATTTATTAAAGTTATTTTATTTTATTAACATATCACAAAAGGATAAGTATATCTTTGTTACTAAAAATGTCTTGATTAAAAAAAAAATCTTTCAATGACCACAGGTTACACTAAGGGTTGATCTATCTGATGAAGCAGGGTTGACACAGTGAGAAAAAATTTTCATGGCACTGTTATTACATCCAAATATCCCTGGAGAAGTGACAGGGATCTTATCTCTGTAAAATTAAGGGGTTTTTCAGTCCTAAATATATGCTCTGGTAAGACTACAGTGGATGATGGAAAAACCTCTCTCGTTCCTTAGGGTAGAATTCAGGATACATGAGACATTTCTTTGACAGATTCACTCAGGCAATGCAGCCCTCATCTTACTCCCTGTGAACCACCCAGCTTCTACTACACCATAGAGCATCTGCCAAGAAAATATAATTACACTCCATCAAATCCTAAAGCTAATCTGAGAATCACACCTAAAAGGGGTAGAGTTAGTAGAACAAAGCAATCAATAAACATTAGGAGGTGAAAGGTGTAGGATAGGTCCAGGACTTGGTGAATGTCCTTTTTACTATAGTCTCTTTCACAGGCTCTGTAGAAGATGCAAAATAAACAGCAATTTAAGTTGTGGCTCTCTTGCACTTAAATGTGGGAAAGGAAAACCTGGAACTAAGTTGAAGAGCAGTCATTTATCCCAGGCATTTTGATACAAGTCCCCTTAGCTCTGAGACCAGAGATGAAGATTAGATAAATAGTATGTCTATGCTATTTTATTAAAGATTTTTCTCCAATGCTTTGTTCCAACTATTAAAGGAGGAGACTCTAAGAAATCCATGCCAGTGATATTGGACAAGTAGCCATGTAAATCAGCTGGGCCTGTACTGCAGTAAACTCTTACCTGGAGTTAGACCTCAATTACACACTCTCTAAAGCAAGGGGGGGAATCAATTAAATTTCACCATGAAAAAGAAGGAAGACAAACATTTGAAAACTTCAGGACCCACAGTCTTACTTCTGCAACCTAGTAGTGAGGCACATCCAATTCATAGCTGGCTCTTAGATACCACTTGGGTGGGTTTAATCTCTAGGAAAAGGTTTATTTGCTGTGAAATTTGTCACATAAATTTTTGAACAGTTATCAGTAAATTCAAATAAGATAAAATTCTCCTACTTAGTTCAATCTCAGTATTGCTATAAAAGCATTATTTATATATATATATATCAGAATGTTCATAACTCTCCTATTATGTCTGTCATAAGGAAATCACTTCATGATAACATCTTTAAATTATTGTTCCAAACTTCCTTAGATTTAAGGGGCAATCTCAAGAATAGCTCATCTGTTCCTCTATTTTAGCCACTTGCATAAAAAACAAAGGAAGTATTTGCTTACTTTAGCATTTGTCATGAAGCATCTGATATTTTTTATACCCATAATTCTCACAAACTGGACATCACTTTTTCTTAGAACTTCAGTCTAGTATAAAAGTAACTGATCCATTAACTACTGAAACATTTTCTATGTTAAAAATACATGCCAAGAAGCCAAAAATATTCCTGAAATATAGAGACTTTTGAGAAAATACATATTGCTATAATTAAGGTAGCATTCTGCCTGTGTGCATTTCCTCATATGATCCCAACACTGACAGGTAACAGTTTGAGAGAGCACTAAATGTGTAACAGCCTGTCCAAAGACTCTTGGGTTTCCCAGTATGATTTCCAGCTATGTACTGAGAAAACTTAGAATCTATTTTTATGATCAGTATTGATCTTTACTGCAACCCCCTGATTTCAGAAGATATCCAATATGTGTGGAAGCAAACTGAAAAATTCAAAATCATCATTCATGATATCTTAGCAAAGCCTTTTTTTCTTTTCCTTTTGAATCAAATGAAGTACTATATGCTGTAAATGCTTCTTCTACCTATTTGTCTAATAATAGCCACGGTTTTTAAGGGAACACAACATGTATGTGGAGTATCTTGTTTGTGACATCCATTCTGTTCTGGATAAACCTGCTGCTGATTGTATGTTTTTATGCATTGATCTTAATTTTTTCTTAAAAGTTCTCTTATTATGTGCTGTATGGATTCATGACATTTTTACCCATCACTCATCTCACTCAAATAATTTTGTTTTTTCTCAGTTTGAATGAGGGAAGAAACATACTTCGAAAAGCAATGCTTGTTTAAAATGTGTGTTTGCTTTTGAGGAAAGAACACCTATTGACACAACAACATCTCCGTGCACTTCAAAAATAAATATAAGAGCAAATCTGACCAAGGTAAGCCAAACCCAACACATTCTTCTTCAAAGACAAGGAGCCAAAACCAGCTTTAAAACAGTAGAAATCCCTGCCTCTCATTAGAACCCAAAAAAGCACATATAATATTCATGGACAAGGGCTTGTAAGAAAGATAGTAGCTAGAGAATACAAGAAACACACAGTAGTGAAGTTTCCAAATAGGAGAATAGTGAATAGGGGAATAGCGAATGTCTTGAACAGTAATGGAACGAAATCTGTTGGATTTTTGTTCCCTGTCCGGACAAGGCTCACTAGATGGCACTGTGACACATCCAGAGAAGGCGCTGGAGCGGTTGTTACCCTCAGTGTACGAGAGAGGCTACACTTTTGGGGGAGAGAAAAGCTGCATTTTTGCAGTTCCTGGCTGGCATTTGTCTTCCTGGGATGCTTGCTGAACTGTAAATGCTTTAAGGTGTTAATAGTTTAAACAGATAGGTTCCCTGGGAATAGAAATGTGCTTTAGGTAGAACATCTGAGTGCAGACATCTGAGTACTGTAAATCGGACAAGTGGCATCAAGAATTTACCAAACATTTTCCATTCAAGTACAAGGTTCTTATATCAGTTACTGTACTTACTTTTCAAATTTTTCACATGATATGTATTTTAAGTTTACTTACATTCTATTTCACCTATGTTAACGTCCACAGGTAATTTTTGAGATGCTTATTTGCTTGTCTGGGCAATGATAGATAGGAACTGCCAAGAAATTCAGAATTCAAGTGAAGCAGCTCTGATAACATTTCTGTGGGATAGCCCAAAAGAGTGTTCATCCCCAAGGCTTTCACATTGCAAAGCTGACATTGTGGAGCCTGACTTTTGTCCAGCATACCAAGATGCTCCACACAGTCTCCTCTCCCGAGAGAGAGTATAGTGGAGAGGATATGAAGCACATCAACTTTACAATTCCTTGAAACACTGCTTTAGACTGATATAAATAGACAGAAGAAAGCACGTTTTAAAGGTGCAGACCACATTATTATTAAAGCAGACAAAAGTTATTACAGTGTTCTAAAAATGAATGGAAGCTGGATAAAGCATCACAACACAAACTTGTCTATATTAAGGGGTATCAAATCACTGTCTGTGAGGCTGAGAGAGAGGGGGAAGTATTCCGGTAGAAAGAGCTATTATAAGAAAAAAGACAATGCCATTTAAAATGGATCTATTACCTGGCACAAAGTATTGTCATTGCCAAGAATAACAAATACAGAAATATTGAATAAGTTGCTTATTTATATGCAACTAAATGGTTTAGAAAAAGAGGAACAGGCTTTGATTCCACTCTGTTTTCCTTTGTTTAATGAGATTGCTCTCTTAGTATTGGTTCTGTTATCACAAAGCATAAAGAATTTAAGCAGATGAGCCCTTTTACTACTAGAGATGCCTGAGTCCACAGTTGTTCTAATCCCTGGGGAACCTCTACATTCTGAAAGAGAACCAGGTCTCTAGTTTGAGTAGGCTGCACAATGCATAATTTTGAATTCTGTCTGTATAGGTAAGACCGACAAAAGCAATAATTTATATAAATTTGAATGTGTACATTTTTAACATGTTCACCAGACTTGTCAGAGCTTATGCCTTGAGTAGGAGGCACTTGGTAGAAGGCTCATATCATCTCTGTACCTTGAGATTACAGACTTTTCTATAAAGAGAGATCTGCTAGGTCACCTGTCTCCTTATGTCACCAAAGGAAAAACTTTTTCTTTCTATCTCTTCCATTGTTGCTAGTTGTCAAAAATGGTACCATTTTCCAATGAGAATTATGCAAGTGGAAAGCATTTTCTCCCAAGTGATAAAGAAGAAAATAACAAACCTTCTTTGACAATTGCAGGAAAAAAAATGAAGAAAAGAGAATATCAAAGCTTAGTTAAATGTTTTGTAAAAAAAATTAGGATTATAATCATGTTTTCAAGCTTACTGAGAAATTCCTAAGTTTAGTAGTATAAATTACTTTGTAGCTCCAACTCATAGCAGACTTTTTGACTTTGTAGACCACATTACACCCAGGAAAATCAGAGACCTTGAACTCCCATTAAATTTCAGTTCTAATATAAAACAAGCAGAAGACATTTCAAGACATCCATGAGAGGAAAGAAATATTATTTAGATATTGCACTCCAGTCACTACTACTCTAAACTGTTCTGGCTAAATAAACACACTCTTTTATCAAAAGTATTTAATTTCCCTTTCTCCAAATCTTTTTGCCTTTTTTTTTGTTGTTGTTTTTTTTTTGTTTGTTTGTTTGTTTTTTGTTTTTTGTTGGAGGTGTGGGTAATTCAATTCTCCAAATAGATACCCACTGAATTCCTGATTCAATCACATTTACCTCTCAGTCACTGTCTTCTTGAACTGGTTTTCCCTTAAAAACAGGTCCAGAAACTTCTCCATAGTAATGGTTTCATTCTTGTGGATAACCACTGAAAAAAAACAAAACAAAACAACAAAACAACAACACAAAAAACAAACAAACAAACAAAAAACCCGCTTTAAATTGATAGAATTTGCTGCTCCTCCCTACACAGAATCCCACAGAACATACATACTGGATCAGCTGATCTTTGTTGAGGAAAAGGAAGAAAATATCAATAAGAAGACAGTGCAATGTAAGTCCTGATGTAACCCAAACAAGTAATTTCGCTGCACAGGCTACAATGACAAAGAGCAACATAAATATCACTTTATACACTCTTGGGAGCTTTGACGAGTACATGGATTTGCCATTATGTGATCTCCTTCAAGAATAAAATTAAGAGCATTTAGGCTCTACACACATTAGTTAATGTTTCCTCCTTTCCATAGGACAAGCCAGGGAATGCTAAGATGGTTAGAGGACATTCAGGATAGGTACCTAGATTAAAAAAGAGGTCTTTTATTGCATGCTATGAGGACCCAACACAGCTTTGCAAATTGCAAATATGTAAACAAATGGAGACATATAAACTGCTTTTAGTTTATTATTGAGTCCAAGGTACTTACAAATAGTCTGGTTCCAAAGACAAAAATTCCAAGTCAGCTCCTTGAAACAAAAAGTTATGAGGAAGGAAATACGTGAAGGTTCAACTGAGTCAGGTGTATTTAAAACTATTTTACATTTTTGTGCCAAATTGTGCCTTTAATATAACACTTCATAAGAAACAAACATGTAAATACACAAATGCACAAGCAAAGTTGCTACATCTTAATTTGCTAATATTTCATACATAATAAGACATTTGCAAAATTATCAAATTCTGTTGACTACAACTAATGCTTTTCTTGATATGAGATTGTGGATTTTTTTCTACCTTGCATAAATATTATAATTTTCCAGTACACATAGTGGTTTTGATCAGTCAGAACACAACACATTGGTTTAAATATCACAGCAGCCTCTCCTTCTATCATCTATTTATAAAGAAAGAGCACACCTGCAAGGAAACCTTTAGTTTTTCTCAAACTACTTTAACAATCCCATTTCCCTCTGCATGGTTCTTTTAAACTTATACCCATGGAAAAGGGGAAAATGGGACAAACAGGCATTTCTTGCCTGAAATTGACAAAAGTGAGAGAAGAAGGAAGTCTATCACCTTTAAATGGCACAAACTGATTTAAGCTGCTGGCACTGAAATCTGAAACAGGTTTACAAGATTTATTTTTAATACCTGTTGGGAAAAAAGTACAGGTAGCTCAAAACACATTGCTCTAACTGGGTACAAGTAACAGAAGATAACACTTCAGGAAGAAAAAAAAAGTCAGTATTTTCCCTAATAAATGGAGACTTGTGTCTGCACTTCCAAGCAATTCCTTTAAAAGGTTATCTGTGAAGCATCCTGCACAGGTAACTGGCCCACAACATACCCTTGGGCCATTTCAGCCACTAATTGGTCAATAAGTAATGCTTTGTTTCTCTTTGTTGCTGTAAACACAGTTTATGTGGAAAAGATTTATCTGTTCGAATTCCGTGTTGAGAGTACAAAAGTGAGTACATGAGGGAGAGGAACTAGGGAGAAGGCCCTTTCCTTTCCAGCAGTGCACTTAAAGGAGGGTGTGCACAAAAATAATTACATACATTTCCTTTTGTATTTATTCTGAAGTTCTTGTAACAACTTTTATTTAGTTAAAAAAAAAAAAAAAAAAAACACTGAAGAGACAGAATGTATCACAGTATGAAGAAAACCTCAAAGGTTGAGAAGAGTGAAAAATAACTGTTAATTTAACTACCATACTTAGTTAACTGTTAACTACCTTATCCTGTAGGGTATTCACAGGAGTAGCAACTTCAGTTGTCCAAAGACAACAGATACCAACCATAATTGAAACACAAATAGAAGTGAATGATCAAGTCTGACTGGTTTGGGGGTGTGCTGAGGAATAACTTTCAGAAAGGAGATATAAACAGTTCATATAAATTGTCACAGCACTTTTGACATCAACTAAAACACAGTAGTTTTCCCAGATTAATAGACTTGTCAATTGCCATCATTTGGATGCAAAAGTGCTCTACTACAAGTTTGTCAGCTGGCTCAAAAAGTCAGTGCCAGTGGGGAAAAAGTTGTTGCAATGCAAGATCCATTGATGTAACCTGCACACTCACATCTTCAAATCCAGGCAGATGAGAAATCAAAAAACCTTCCAAATTCTGTTTCTCACCACCATCAGTCATCATACACCTGCCATAATTCAGTCATTTTTCGTTTTTTATGGAAACCATGAAACCTTACAATGCAGGAGGTGTCCACAGTGTATAGTATAGAAAACAAATGTACACTAGTTTGCAAATGAAATTTCTTGACACCTCCCTGCACGTTTTGCCTAAAATGTTTAGAGTTCTGTAGTCAAAAAGCATTTTGGAAAAAAATACACTCATCCAAAGATATCCAGACATTGGCTATGTTGCAAATTAATGTTTTAAGGTTGCTTAAAGAAATGCCACCAAAAGTCTCACCGAAAGCAGATTAATACGAAAGTGAAAGTGTGACAAAGTTTGTTGGCAAGATTTAGTCTACAATTCATAGATGGTTAAAGCACACAGAGAAAAAGCAAACTAAAAACAATCAATCTAAAATAGGAATCAACCCAAAAATTTTTCTGTATGAAGTCTTCCCCTGACTGCCATAAGTATTCAAATATTATGGAGGGTGACTTGGCAATCAGTCAGTTCCTTCAGGAGCCTGGGATGCATCTCACTGTTTCCCATAAACTTGTGCACATTCAGGCTCCTTAGGTGGTCACATCTGATCTTCACTTGCAGTGTGAGGGCCTTTGCTCTCCCAGACCCCATCTGCTGTCCATCCACTCAAAAGGTGGGAAGAGAGGCTGCAGTTGAAGACTTATGTAAAATGGTGTTAACTACCTCAGCCTTTTGCACATACATTGTTACCTCTTCACCAGCTCTCTTTATCAGAGGAGGTACATATTCTTTGACCATTCTTTTCTAATTAACATTCCTGCAGAAACTCTTCCTGATATTCTTTGCATCCCTTGCAGGTTCAGTTCCAGCTTTGCCTTGCCTTCCTCACCTCCTCCCTACACAATCATACTTCTCTACATTCTTCCCAGGTCACCTGTCCTAGTTTACACTGCTTGTGCATCTGCTTCTTGCCCTTTAGTTTGACCAGCTTTTCCCTACTCAACCACACCTTCTGGCCTTGTTTGTCCAACTTCTCGCTCCTAGGAATTGCTAGCTCTTGTGCTCTATGGATGGCTTTAAAGATCTGCCAGCTCTGTTCAGCTCCCTTTTACCCAAGGGCAGCCTCCCAGAGAGTCCCTCTGACAATCTCCCTGAAGAGCTGGAAGTCTGCCTTCCTAAATTTCAGGATCCTGCCTTTACCCCTTACCTGACTTGTATTCCTGCAAACTCCACCAATGCACAATCACTGCAAGCTAGGTTACCTCCTTGATATCCCTGATTGGCTCACTTATGTTGGTGACCATTAAATCTAGTGATTGCCTGTTAGAGCCATCATCTGGCTTAAGAAGATATCCCCCAAACCTCCCAGGAGTCTCCTGGGACTTCTGGAGAAGATGTACATACCTTCCACAGATGAGGAACCCTGAAACAAGAGTAAAAAAGTGGCTAGAGATTTTGATATTCCAGGCAGAGGGAGAGAAGCTGATTTCAAAGAGAATTTGATTTGTGGATTGATAAATTCATGGGATTCATGGAATTTCATTCCCATGAAAGAAAACAGAAAACCTCACTATGAAGCGCCTCTACATCTTCATGAGAAATATAAAATTCTAGTCTGGCCGTGTAATTTACACATGTATGAAGGTGTCAAGGGAAACAGTGAGGGTGAAACAGTAGAAGAGAAATAAAGGGGAGTCTCTCTACTAGTGCAATAAAATAAAATTTTAGAATAGTGTTCAAATGAAAAGATGGAAGTCAGTAATAATATTCAACCTACTTAGAGATGCTGCAATCATCTACTCTTTAGAAACTTGGAGATGTAGAATATCATTGATGTTTAAGAGAGACACTACACAAGAACACACTATAGACAAAGTCTCATATGAGAAAAAATCATAATAAAACTTGCTGTCCACCATCTAGTTTTATGGGTCTATTCTTGTCATTCAGCTACCTCAGCATGATGATCCATTTCACTTGAGCATATCTATACAGGTACAAACAATCTGCAATCTTGTGGAGGCTTTTAAACTCTTATTTTTAGCATCAAAGACTTTGACTCAACATGAGCAGAAAGGTTTTTAAATCCTTGTCCTTTATCCCAAAAGTATTTTCTGCTCCAGACTAAGACTTTATTTAGCCCACCATATTGATATTAATTTTCAGTGCTGCAAGTAGGAATGTCAGTGTACATTAACACCTGATCTATAAAGGGAATGCTGAGAGCTCACTGGAAGTATTAGTCACTGTGCCCTGGGAATGCAGAGTGTTTTTGTTTGTGTACTTGGCTCAAATGTCTGAGCTAGACATGTCTCGATTCCTAATAAAACATACACACCACATCGGATTCATTATCTAGAAACACTTCAGGATTAGAAATTTTCTCCAACTTATTTAGCAATTACTAACCTCCATGATACATTAATTCTTTTGGAGGGGTAAAAGGGTCAGTGCAGTCTAACAAAAATACAAATCCTTAAACCATGTATTCTTTACCTATAGGTAAGTAGCTTATTTTTCCTTTTACTCTATCTCTTTTTTCTTAAAGAAACCCTTCAATAACTTTCCTTTTAACAAGAAGGTATTTTAGCTCAAGATTTGCACTGTCACTAACTTCACTGTTAACTGGAGGTGTCATAGAGAAATCAGTCTCATCTTGAATTTTTTTTTTTATGTTCATAATTACAACAAATCACAATATGGTTTCTCTGTCTTATTGATCATTACCTGGCTACTCCAGAGTTCCGTTCTACCAATGCTACTCCTAGATACAGCCCTAGGTAACATTTCATTGCCTAACCTATTCTGCTTCATTTGCTCTCACCTACAACTACTTGCATCTCTCTGTTATAATACAAAGGTAACATTCCATTGCCTAACCTATTCTGCTTCATTTGCTCTCAGCTACAACTACTTGCATCTCTCTGTTATAATACAACCATCAGAGTTAGTTTAGTTTCCTATTTTTATCCCATATTGTTCTTTTACAACTTTATCTAATATCTAATCTGCTCAAAAATTCTCAGGAATTCCCATCTCAGAATACATTTCTTCACAAATTCTGTATTTCTAACGCTATTAGCATCCTTTTTTGTGTTCCCAGCCCCTTTTTGCTGTTGTTTTGCCCAAGAAGTGGTCAAATAGCATGCCCTCTACTTCCAAACAGAGGTTTTATTTAAACAGAAGAAAAATCATAGAGCTGGTGTTTTCTGTATTGCGACATGTAGACAACTGCGAAGTCTAACTCACCACTAACCCTTTAAGCATAAAGAGCATTTGTACTTTTTTGCTAATGTATGTTACATAGTATCAATTGCATAATAAGTTGTTGAACACTTACACATGATCATAATGAACACTAAGAAGAAAAGGAAAAGAGACATGATGTAATTAAAGTCAAGGCAAATGAAAAATACAATATTGGACAGTTTTCATGGAAATAAAATGCTCTGAAACCCTTTTTTTAGTGTTGTCAAAAAATTCTTACTGTTTAGATACCTGAAGCAGGACTTCTATACAATTAAAGCATCTAAGCCAATTTTTACCATCAAAATATATTTGATTATATCACGCAGACTTTCTGACTATGAAATTTATGACAGCTGCCCAAATGAAAAGCACCTACATATTCTATAATTTCTTGAGTATCTGAAGTGTTTTCAGTATCAGGAGATAAGAAAGGTGAATTCTCAGGAAAAAATAGAGAAATTTTAAAGTTGCCATAAATGTTTTTATAATATTATATTTCAAAATATAATACAAAACTCTAGGTATCCCCTGTGATCTAAAAAAGCAGAGGCATAACAGATCAGGAAACAAAAAACTGTCATAAGAACACTCAGTCTCAATCAGCTTTCTGTTCAATGATATATTCTACATCTGTTGCTTGTTGAACATGCATTTCTTGGGAATGTAAAAAAAAAGCCTCAGGTACTGTTAGAAGAGATTTTGTGTTTCATTAGGTTATTTGATAGGCTGAAGGTTCTCTCTCCATTCCTATGCTATCCAAGTGCCAGGAAAAAGCTACCTACTAGTATTAGGAAACCACAAACCCACATTCTAAGTTATTAAATCTCACTTAAGTCATGCCATGTCAACACATAGAGAAAAATATCTCACTTTCATTTAGTTAGTTTGAAGTACATTACACATCTTTCCTAGAAATTAGCTCAGATTTCACATTAAGTCTGCTGATACTTGCAATTTTAAGTTTGCATTTCCCTAGCCACAGCAGCACAATCTTAACTTTCCTTCTTTTTGCCATGTTCAGTGTGTGTGTGTATATATACACAACCCTAACCATTTCCTAAACAGCATAATTTTTATAAATTCAGATGCATATTCACAACTGTCATGTAGACCTAACTTTAAAGCATTCTTTCACTTCACACCTATGTTAGCATTCTGTGTGAAATGCTGGAATAGCAGCCTTCAACAGATTCCTAAGCTTAGGCTCCAACAGGTGAGAGAAGCAAAATAAGAAAAACACACCATATTTACTTTGCAACTTAAAATATTTGGGGAGCCATTTTTCTTTCAGGATCTATTGTTCTTTCCATTATCTAACATTCATAGATTTTTAAAAAGGCAAATTGCTTTCAGAAATAAAAAACATCATAAAACAGAACAGACGGAGTATAAAGACTTGAAGACTTTCATGCCCCCACATTCACAGAATTTTGAAACAAGTACATATATTTTCAACCTCAGAGTACAACTTCGAGAGATCAGTGAAAGAAATAATTCTTTCTTTTCATTCATTAATCTAACAAGAATACATTACAGGAGACTGTTCATGGCTGCAAGCTATGAGAGATACATTTTCTGTACTAACAGACATCTGAAGTGGATTTCAGCCTGTATTACAAGTTACATGGATCTTGTTTGACAGTCAAAATTAATAACTTTTAGAACTACAACTAAAAATCTTACGTGTATTACAGAATTTTTTATGAGTATTTATCAATATTTGGTACTTCAGGTATCTCCAATTAAATCTCTGAGGCTTCCAAGTAATTTTAGGTTCCCAGACCAACATCTCTTGGTTCCCAGACCAACATACATATCCCACCCTCTAAAATAGTCTCTGCTGTATTTATAAAGAATCTGTTATGCAGTATTCAGACTAAAAAAAAATTATTTATGCTGATGCCATAGCAGTACTAGGACCTATCACAGAATTTCAGAGGTATGTAAAGTCACAATGATGTCTTTGTGCCTTTTTCAACATGTTCCCTATATATCTCTCTGTTTTCTGTATACTAAGTTAAATCTCTCTGTCTTTGTTTATTAAGAAATAAGACAATCTGTCTGGTCAGTGGCATTCACACACAAACTGGCAGCAACTTGGTTAGTCTCCAGAAGTATAATGAGACAGACCTACAAATTCTTGAATGAAGATAAAAATAGACAATTTGCCATTTATCTAGGACCTGTAAAAGAAGAAACACATATTGAGGGACGGCTGGCTGGACTATTCAGGAAGACTTTAAAGCAACAATATAGATGAAAAGGTGCAAACCAAATATATTAAAATAATAATATATTATAATATAAATATATAATATTTATATATAATATAATATAAAATATTTATATATAATATAATATAAAAAATAATATATTATACAAAACCAAAATATATTTGGAACTATTCTAGAAGTGTTACACAAAGCCAAGGAGGAAATATGGGATACACCATTTACATTCACATGCATGTGTCATAAAATAAATTGAAGCCTCATGGGAAAGGCTTTTCTGCTTCTAATATAATTAATCCACACACTCTTTTTTTAAGAGCAAATGAGTAAGCAAAATGAAAAGCCATGTTTCTCACTTGTCAACAGGCTGAAAATCAAAGGAACCTTGGATATTCTATGATCAACAGCCTGATAGATAAAACAGCCTGACAGATAAAACAGAAGTAGAATGTTAATTAGCATTTAATTTGCTTTTGCAGAAAAGAACAGAATAATTGTTGCCATTTATCTAAAGTGTTTGAGGGGAAGCAATATATTACTACAAAATAGTCTGCTCAGTTTGTGCTGTGTGTGGATTATGATGTCCAAAACTGGTAATTCCTCAATTCAAGAACCATTGAATTTAATTTATTTTGCACTAAATAAAATTGCATGGACTGATCTGTTAGTAGTTGAAGAATAATCTTCAGATTACATATTTCTTTTGTTTGTTTTAATAAACAAACACTTGCATCTCTTCCAAGAACATAACCTGTAAGTGACATTTCCCTCAACTATCACTTCAGAAATCAGTTAGTACCTTAAGGGAGGGAGAAGTGAGAGCAGAGAAGAACAAAAGGTGTAAATGGCCACTCTCTCACAGTTTTACACACATGAGCAGATTTGACAAGTAAAATTTGAGCATGGCTGTACCTCTTCTTGAAGGCTCCCTTCTAGATGGGACAACAAAGTATTAAAAGAGTTAGAAGTCAGGGAATAGATGACTGAAGAATTTAAAAGCTAAACAAGAAGGATTGAATAATATGTCATGTAAGCATGACACTGATCATGGATAAAAAGAACAATTAAATAATAGTATAATTACTTCCTGTTAGTAAGAGTTTATGAAAATGGTTCTTGACTAATATTTGCTAGACACATTTCTCTAATAATTTCATCATTATTATTTACTACAGTAAAAGACAACAGCATTTATTTTAAGCATTGTGTTTGAGAGGTCTCAAATCTTAAAGCATAATTGCTCCTAAATGGGTAACATTTGACACATTTGTCAAATTTCGTTCTTGTGCACAGACTCTTCAGCAATTTTATTGGTGGCTTGAGGGAGAGAAAAAGAGAACAAAATCAGGAGTAATAAAACTCAAAGGTGAATCAAAGCTTCAGGAAACAGTTAACAAAGAGGACAAGAGTAGCCTTGGGGTTTAATCAGGTTAAAGGGGAAAGAAAAGTTTAGATACAGCTGGACAATTTAAATCACATACAGGATGTAACAGCAGAAAAAGTTTTGGATAATCATTCAGTAATATCATTTACTATACTATACAGCAGTGATTAAACCCACAAATAAAAGCCAAAGATCCCTAAACTGGAACTCTGGATAAGGGGACAAGCTAATATCTGGTGAGAGCTATAGGAATACAATATTTAAAAATCATTCTCTTGTTTAGTATTTCAATAAAAGAAGGCTGCTGAGGAATAAGAGGAGGCTTGGAAAAGAGTCACAATGGCAATTATAAGATTGGTAAACCTACTTTAGAGACAGGTTCCAGAATTTAAATCTATTTATCTTAGCAAAGAAAAGGTTAAGAAGTGATTTGGTATAATGTGTTAAGTAGCTACACAGGGATTAGTAATGTCATAAAAGAGAGTTTTTCAATTTCTTTTAAGAGCAACATAGATCTAGAAAAATACAGAATTGACATCTGTAACCAACCATTAGTATAACCAGTATAGTATGAAAAACTCCGAGGACTGTAGAGAATTCTCCCTACCTGAAAAATATTTCAGCAGAAATATTATTGGTATGTACTACCTGTGGTTTATCTCCAAATGGGCTAAAACAGTTCTGAGACAATTGAGAAGAGATTGCCATCTAGCTTTATTGCTGCTTACACCATCCTCTCAGAGACAATCACTAATTATTTGTTAAGATTTATAGATCTTCACCCACTGCACTCAACCCTAGAGCATTCCTCTTAGCTTTATTTACCTTCCAATAGCACGTCAGTGTTATTCAAACTACCTCAGAAATTCCATTTAATGAATAGACACAGATCTACCTTCTGCAGCAATGATCAAAGAAAGCCAAAAGCTTCTGTTTTCACTAAGAAAACTGAAATCTGTATTTAGAAAATAGATTGACTCAATGGAATATTCTTCCTATGTCTATCAAATCACTCATAGCCAGACTTCTAATGAAAGTCACAAACAAACGCATATTTGGTGCTTTATAAAATAATAAACTCCAACAAAACACAATTCTACAGTAATCAAAAGAAAATCATATTTGCATTTAACTTGAGTATACATGAACTTCAGGATGCTTGCTTGATATGTCCAAAAGAAAGAGAAAATAAATCATTTTTCTTAGGCCATGAAGAGCTGAAATGCACGCTCAACACAAAAGATTTCTTATTCATATTCACCTCACCAGGATCATGTATCTTCTGTGATATGAGAAGCTCACACAAAGGCAGGATTTGCTAAACTGGCTGCACCTTCCTCATTCAAAATATTTCCTTGCACATTGCAAGTACAGGCCTACTACTCCAGCACAAACAGCACAACTGAGCGTGGAGGTTTCTCCTTCAGCCTAGAAATCAGTTGTTCAGGAGTGAACTAGTCTTTCCATCCCCATTTCACATGTGGTCATGTAGAACCTCACATGAATAACCAAGGCCTCCAAAGTTCCCTTACATTTTACCTCTTGGAATGCATTTTTTTTTAACTGTAGATTTGCATCTAGTGCTAGGTGAAACTAGTGCCTGCCTAATTCCAGCAAGATTTTCTCAAGTGTTTGTGATTACATATGAAAACAAAGAGAACTATTATTTTTTTAAATGCTGTTAGAAGTCTGTTTCCAAATCCCTATGTTTTAACATATGGTTTACGCTACTTTTTGGGCACTATTCAGCAAAAACTCATTTTATTTAGTCTGAAATCCTGTTTTAAAAGAAGGATTAGTAATGATCCATAATTATTTATAATGTTATTATAATAACCTTGTTTGTATCTAGATGATAGAGGACAGTAGAACAGACCCAAGTCCAATTCTGTGTCACTGCACAGATAGCCTACACTTTAGTTTGACTCAAAGTCAGCAAAAAAAGCTGCATTGTTGTCACATTTACAGACAGGGAACTGTATCACAAAAACAGAAAACTATTGGTTTTGTCAAGACTACGTCACCAAGAACCATTATTCAATGAAAAATTCATATAAGCTTGTACACATCAGCAGGCTCAGAAAAATGTAGAATATATTTTTCTCTACCTAAATCTCTACCTGTGTACTGCTAAACTATTTTTGAGTAGAAACTAGCAAAACTTGAGAAAAAACAGTCACATACTACAACTCATGCAGTTCCTGAATTAACCATACGTAATTATTTTAGAAAGTATATTATTGTTTTTCTTCCTTCGCAATTAATTCTGGAACATTATTTGTTACCATCCTTTGGAAGAAAAAGGTGTTGTACAAAGAGCAAGCTTGCAGCAAAAACACCTCTTCTAGCATATCAAACGTATATTTTCTGGGAAAAAAAACCAAAACAAACCTATAAATTTTCTCAAAGTGTTACCAAAAATTCTTTTCTATGGAAAGATTTCAATGAATAAAATGAAAAGGAGCTCTGGTCCTTCAGTCACATATTCTCCTCTTAAAAAGTGAAGAAAACAAATCTTACTTGGGAAATTTGGACAGGACATGCAACAAAAATATTGTTTAAAGTTTATTAAGCACTAAAAATTTTTCAGCAGGTCTAGTGGCTTTGTGAGTTATATATGTAACTGAGAAGGAAAAAAATGAGGCAACAAAACAAGGAAAAGGGAAACAAGGCATTTCAATGGAAGCAAAAGAACCACTTATATCCTAGATGTGTATTTGTATATGTGAACTTCTGTTAATTCTCTGAAGTGATACAGTCATCAACCTTTGCCTTTTTGCAAATGGCACCCATATATTGATAAAAATTTTTTTTGACGTGAGATATTTCAGTATTTCTTTTGTACATTTCAGGATTTAATTTGAGGATTTCTATTCAACCTTTTATTTGTAAACAAATCCTGGCCTCCCTATTTGCAGAAAGTGCACACAAACATCTCCCAAAATGTCCATTATTGTTTACAACCTCATTCTCTACCTTTATTCAATTTAATTAAGTTGCTCTCCTTGTCCGAGCACAGGCTAAACCCACAGTTTTCAACAACTTAAGTATTCAAATAGTCATGAAAATATGAGATCTCTTCAAACAAAAGCATTTAAATATGAATTTTTGAAAATAAGGAAAAACAAGTTTATGAGCATGTGCTACTTTACAGATGCTTAGGCAAACACCACAAAAAGACAACAAATTTTAGAGGTAATATAAAGAACTTTCACTAAGGTCATGCTGAATAATATGATGTGTGAATTTGTCTGATAGCACATGAGTAGAATTATAAATGGAGAAATGTCACATGCACTGTCTGCTGCAGAGAAAAATGCTGTTTACTGCTTCTTCATTAAAATTTTACCAGACAACTAATGCTTTCAACATTTAAAAAAGTTAAATGAGGATAAGGTTTTAAATGCAGACAATTCAAAAAATGTATTAAAAGAATCACATGAATATTTTGGGTATGTGGTAAATCACTATAATTTTAATTTCCTTATATTTATAATTTAGTGCCATATTGCAATGCAAATGTTATGATAAAAATACTAATCAGTTGACCTCAAAATCCAGCCTGGCAGTTCTTATGTATTCAGAACAATATATAAGCATGCAGTTTAAGGGTACATAGAAATCCCTTCTGTGTCAAACAGGAAATAAACATGTGCTGAAGCATTCTCCCATGTTACTTAGCATAATAATTTATTTTAATTGCTTATTCCTATTTGAAATAAAACTTAGAAAAGGGAAAAATAATAAGTTCAAGAATAATGCAAAGAATTTAACTGAAACAATCATGTTCTTACTGCAGTCTACTAAATGAGTTAACTTGGGCCTTGGATGCAAAGTCTAGGAAACATCAAGTAGGAGTAGGAAATGATTTAATGGCAACATTTGGCATTAGCGAAGCTTCTACTGATTCATTTCTCCATGATTCAGAAAGGTTTCTGACAAACTAGAAAGGGTTCAAACTAGAAAGAGTTTTAAGTCCAGAAAATTATGAGCTGCATAAAATTAAAAGTTAAATCCATCAATTTTAGAGCTCTAAAGGTAATGGAATGGTTACAGCATCACAGAAAGTTATGCATACAGAGAGAGGTGGTAGCACTGTGATTTTCCTCTGCCCCACCTCTCCACTGTTGTGAATCAATGATGTGAAGTCAATTGTAGATAAATTTAGAATAAAATAAGCTGCAATATTTTAAACAGGCCAACTGAGACATTTTCTATCACTCGGACATCTAATATAATTGTTAAAAGAAATATATATTCAAAAATGTCGAAAGAATTCACAATGTTTTACTTAGTTAAATATTCAACCCTGTTTTACAAAAGATATCATTCCTAGTCTAAATCTACAACTGGCTATGAGAAAGGTCTAACCACCTCTTCATGAATGATTTTCCTAGTTATTGGATCTGATTGCATTTGAGCAAATATTGTATTGCACTATACTGAAGTTCAAGTATATTTATCATTATAAAGCAGTTAGAATACTTTTAGGTTTTATACAGTTTCTAGATCCAGTGGATCAGACACGACTTGTGGACATTTGTAATCTTTATACCCACATGCATTTATTCTCTTTTACTTTATCACTTACATTTATTTCTATATAACTTTGCAAAGACATATATTAGTTTTATTAAATCACATTTTTCTTGGTGTGTTTGAAATAACCTTAGATAAAAACTACACAGTGCCATACGTACCATTCTCCTTTAACCATCTCACCTTTGTCAGCATTCTTGGCTACTTTGAAAATATTCCACACCAAAATTGTTGCCAAGAAGGAAAGATAAAAGTACAAAGTAAAAGTACAGTATACCTTCAGTTTTGAAAACAAGTGGTTACCTTATATGTCTCTCTCCATGGTATAAATTATGCTGCAAAAATGTCTCCACCACAGTTCTGTTAGTCTTAATATGCCTGTGCTAGGTATGTGTTACTCTGTTGTAATCTGCTTTCATAATGGTGGGGTCTGTACTACTGCTGGGCCCATTAATAACAAAAAAATTGTAAATATTAACAATCTCTTACATGCCTCTGCTGCCACAGTGTCATCCTGACACATTCAAGCGTCATTTGCAATGCACTCCAAAAATAAAGGCACAACCAGTCAAAATATTTACACACTTCCTCTTGAAATATTTCCCATGGAGGTTTAACTGCACAAGTAAGCCACGATGAGTATGTTCACTTAACTTCAGAAAAGTGCTTTAAGAATTTCCTGGCACATAGAAGTGAGAAAACCTCAATTTCTGGAATGCAGTGTAATCCCATCTGTTTTCCTTTTTCTCAGGAAGGGGGTTTCCACCCTTTTTCACAGAATTCCACATCTAGTGGTGTGATCCAACTCACCAAATAAGCTCATGCCTCAGAATGACAGAGAAGCTTGGGGTTCTTTTGTTTTGATTGATGTCTGCTCACATAGGTCTTTCCTTCATTCCACTACCTAGACTGGGAAAGGAAACAAATCTAACATCCGTGTTAGCTGTTTTAATTTGGATTCACTGCAGGAAACTAATAGGAGAGAGGGGAACCATGATGCTCTCAGTGGTTTGATATTTTCATCTTCCAGCCATATAAGAAACAGTATGTTTCTTGCAAAATGAAAACCAATATATACAGAAACATTCGTACTCCTGGACTACTAAATTAATTTCTCCTCCAAGTAAAGTAAATAGACTGTACCTCCAAGAATACATGGACATTTGTTTAAAAAATAAGCCCTGTTTAATGATAGTTAATTTAGTGGAACAGTTTAAACAAGGATAATTATTTCCTAATTGCCTTGTTGTGCTAAGTGGTCAGCACTCATAACCAATAAAAAAATTAGAAGCATTCAGGTACTTTTAAGGTTTCCATTCTATCACAGAATATAGATATCACAGTTACAAATGAAGGGCATAAAGCAAACAAATGAATTCATGTACCATCAGAATTGGTGTACAAAGGTTAAAGAAAAATGGATTACTAACAAGTCATACATATGACAATGGCAGAGGAAAACAACCAACCCAGAAAATTAATCAGCATATAAATTAATCTTCTTACCTGAGAACAAATTGGAGTCTGAAGTATTTTCTTTCAATATACCAAAATGCTGAAACCTTCTGCTAGAAGAATACAGGTATATATATGACAAGGTATATATGACAAGGTATAGCAAAATTTCTGAACCCCTGAGGTAGGTTGATCCTAAAATAAGGAGGAAAAAGGTTTTCTCTAATTCCATTTATGTAGTTATACATGTTTTATTTAGCTCATTAGAGACAGTAATACCTTAGACTGTATCTTGATTGGCTTGCTCAAAGTGTTAAGACAACTGAAATAGCTGTAGACTTTATAACCATTTATGCACCAAATATATTTCTTCCATAATACTATAAACCAGATTTAAAGGGAGACTTTATTACAAGAAGAGGGTGGTGGTGTATATGAACCTGTGTCATTAATTATGTACATTTATTCACTTTTCTTCTGTCTAAAAAAGGTCTAGGTTTTAGATATTTACTTATACACATTAAAATGCTTTCTCCTCATGATTCATCATCAGTCTATCTGTTTACAAGTCATAGCTTGGACACAACCTGTTTAGACATTTATTTGGAGGAGCACAACTCACTCATTCACATAGTCAAATAGTTAAAAAATGTAGCTTTTTATTTTTCATTTCTCTTGCTGTCTAATGAAAAACTTAGAGCATAGCCATTTGCCTTGCTGCTGTGGAATCTACCATATTCCAGCAAACCTCACTGAATCTAATAGGAGGAGTAACAACTAGGGGAGAAATCCTTTCCTAGCTCGACCAGAGCTATTTTGCAAGCAGGTAATTTCTAAACTGTGAAACAGAGATCACTCCAAAGACTTACAGAGATCCAGAACAGTAAATTTAAAGAGTGCAGCACTGTATCAGGTTATTTGAAGAAGGCGTGTAGCCCACATCATGAGCTCTATGCCAAAATATAGAAAACCCAATAAATCAGATGAAGGAATCATTAGAGCAAAGTCTCTGTATGATGTCAGCTTTACTGCTTTGTAGCTGTCTTTACGAATTTCCACCTACCTGGGAGAATAGGTCATCTCTGTTTCTTCATTTTTATCAGTAAAATAATGATTAATATTTTAAATCACCTCATGGATAGAACTGAAGTATTAAGCTTTCTTTAGTCAGCCCTTGTGATCTCCAACTACAAAGAGAATCCTAATGTCTATATTGCCTTGTATATCCTTGTCTCTAAATATTTTTATGAAAATGGAAAATGTCTTCAGGAAGTTTTAAATTACTTTAAATCCCTCATAAATTTTATAAAATAATTGTTACTGGAGATTTACAATGATGTACTTTTATTTGCATATTATAGGCAAGAAAAGAGAAACAAAACATACCCCATAAAGCTATGAAGTAAATAATAAATTTAAATAATAATAAGTAATAAATAATGAGTAAATAATACACTAAATTTATAGACAATCATGTGGTATCAATATTTTTAAAAAATCATCTCTCTCAAATATATAGATCTTAACAGTGCTGGAATTATCCATGACTGATTTAAAATAAAAACATGTTGAGTGTACAAAGTTTTAAACAAAACAAATATAGTTAAAACATGATTCAAAGACACTTGGTTTCATTCTTTCCTTAAGCTTTTCTAGCTATGAATAGTTTCTGGAAGAAATTACCAAACAGAAAGCTTCAATTTTCATCCTTTTCTTCATGGAAATGAAAATCTGAAAATAATGTTTCTCATCTAGAATAGGTTCATCTTCAGGTTCATCCATAAAAGTCTGTGAATAAACACAGATAACACTTAACATCTTACCAGGTGGAGAAAGGAGAAAGATACATGCAAAGGACTACTTTGAGAACACCTATTTTCTCATCCCTTCATAAACTTCAGTTTGCCTTTTACTCCTCAGGTGAATGCATCCTTCCCTTTAATTCCTGGGAAAGTAGAAACAGTGACCACTACAACTCCTTTGTGTCTTTTAACCAGGACAATTTGAATTTTTCATTCACAATAATAAAAATGCTTTGATAGAAGTAAATGGAAGCAAGAATTTAGGAGAGGCAAGTTTTGTCACTCCACTTACACCAACAATTTCCCATTACTTCCAATTCTTTGTCTAAGGAAATTGCCATCAACACAGAAATGGCAATCCTTACATTTCAGGCTGCTTTTTGTGAAATAAGTGAATAAAACTAGAAGCAGCTTGTATCGAGCAGGTTCCATTCTTCCTTAGAGGTCTTTAGAGCCCTTCTAATTGTATAAAAATTTAAGATGTTTTTATAAATACCACAATGCCTCAGACATAGTGCTTCCTTCCTAAACTTAGGCTGGGGATAGTGAGTCTGTACTACTTAAGTTTCAGGGGAGACATGGTTTCTCAGTGAGAACAGCCAGTACACAGATCCTCTACCTTCTGGCTGACCACTTCATTCTTTTGTCTGTTGTGCAGGTGGGATAGATTTACATGGCAATTCTTTTTCAATACCCTCTTCTTCTAATCTGCTGCTGTACTCGTACAGTAGCAGCAAATACAGCACAATGATGCTATGGCCAAGCCAGAAAGCCAACTCTTAGTTTGTATACAATGACCAGGTGGCAGGGCCTTCTCTCACCCCCAAGATAGCCCACATATTACTACACCTATAATCTGAGAGTCTCTAATAAAAACTATCAGAATAATTTCATATGATCCACAAAACATGGAACCTGTGCGATTAGCAGCTCTGAGGAATTCTGTTGGAAGCAGAGCAAATGCTATATCCTTAGGGGTTCCCTAGAATGGATTAACTTTAGAAGCATCAGAGAGTTCCATAAGTCTATTAAGATTTACTAAGATATTTACTCTTCTTTAGCTCTTAAAAGGAAAGATCTCCCTTTGAACTTTCCTTTTATTTGCCTGACATTCTCTTACCATAAAACACCTCTGAGCCATTCAGAAATAAATGCCTATTTAATGTTTTCTCCTGCCAAACCTTATGATTTACTATACATATTTAACAACACATTACTTAAAAATTTTATCTTTCAAAAGATACAGTGTGTAACCCTAAAGATAAAACAAACGGACATCAAGAAACTGCTCTTTGCATAACTCTACCGAGCTCAAAAAAAGGCTTCATGAAGGCTTTATGTAATTAAATTAGAAAATTAGTATAATTATACAGTGCTGTACATTGTTTTCAGATCAACAAATTAGTACTTGAAAGTGTCCCATTTATTCAAAGAAAAGAAATTGGGTGTAACTGCATAAATTCCTTCTTGCTTAGGCATATTTGTCAGACCTGCCTAGCCTTGACAAGCCTGGCATGGAGTATAAAAAACTTTATACTGGATCTGACCAAAAATTTGTGTGGTGACCATGACCATAAGAGTTCATAACAAAATGTAGATATCTAGAGACCAAGGAATGGGGGAGCTCTTTCTACTGACCTCCCAGCCTCCAGCCACTTTTATGGGACTTCACTGTTCACATGTGCTTTCTGTTGAGTATAAGAAAAATGAGGTTCTGAATATAAAAGTAACTCTCCTTAAAAGGGCTCTTTCATACTGTCCATTTCTTGCACAACTGATTCAAACTTCATAAAGATGTCAATCACCAAATTTGCTTTTTGTTACTGTGTACTCCTGTGTACAGGAACAAAATATTTTTTAATTTATCAAATATTTTAGCTAACATTTTAATCAAAACTTTAGATTACTCTTATCAATTTTAGCTGATTATATTACCTGGATTAGAGTACTTTAAAAAAAGATAAATAAAGAAATGTAATTCTTTATTCTTTACATATCCTTTCAGCATATTTTATTGTACGATAAAAATCAATGTTTTGTATGTTGTTATAGCTGCAGGAAAATTTAAATTAGTTTGGAGGTTTCTGGAAGGAATCTAATCCTGTTTATAGCCATATGGAAAACCTAGAGGATGCTCACTTTGGATTTTGCATTAGTCATTATTCTTACATTTGGCTATTACCACCATTTGTCTGGGTGCAATGACAAAATTGCCAGAAATAGGCAGATTCACACATGGTACAAGATGTCTCACTAGGATATATTCCTTCTTCGGAGTCGACAGTTACTATTTGTGGAGTTTTAGATCTTGTTTTTACCATTCAGCGCAAATGTTTAAAAACGTGCTTGTAGGAGTCCTTTAGGACAGTTCTTTTCTCACAGAAATTAATAGAAAAACTCCTACTGATTTTCAGCTTTGTTACAAGAAGAAATCAACCAAAATAACTCCCTTGCAATTTCTCTCTTTTTCTCTTTTTGATTTTCTTTTGGCTGTCAGTTATGGACAAAAAAAAAATCTATCAAAGAGCAGACACAGACTTCCTGAATGACTCTTTAAAGTTCATAGTGTACATCATTCTCATCTTCTTTACTTCCACCTCCCCTTCCATCATGATCATACCCAAGAACCACTTTCACACCATGAAATGTGTTCAAATACTGAGTTTGATCATCATTGTCTCTTTTCATATGAAAGCCACATCTTTTCCATAAACTCTCCCTCAGCCACAATTTTTTCCTTTTCAAATCTCCTTTATATGGAAACTGGGCTTCCTTTCTCCCAGCCCATCTGCAAACATCAGCAATCACGTAAGAGACAGAAAGAAAAAGTACTTTCCTGCTCTAAGAAACTAAATGTTGAAGGAAGATTCCTAATTCAAGTCAGGCACAGGCACCAGCTGATTACACCAGGATATAAGAAGAACCACAAAGCATTTTTAATAATTAATTAGGATTGCAGCGTGAATAGACACATTATCCTTCTGGCTCTTAGAAAGGCCATGAAAGGGAGTTGAAGGCTGGCATCTTCCAGCGGGCTTTGTATAAAGGGATTTGTATAAACAGTTGAAGAAACAGAGTCATAGAATAAATTCAGTTGCAAGGGACCTCAGGAGGTCATCTGTTTCAAAGCCCTCCTTGGTGCACAGCTAGCTTGTTGTATGATGAATTCCATTGCTGTACAATGAGTTGTATGACAAATACCCAGCTGAAGTTGATGACATCAGATTCCAGATCTCTGGCACAGAAATAGAAGCTGTCTCCTCATGATAAAACACACTAAGGAAGTAGAGAGCACTATAATTCCGAGGAGATTTCATTTCAAGAAGAGGAATTATTCTTGTAGCCAGAAGGAGAAAGGAATATTTTTGGATCCTTGCATATTTCAAACTCGAAAAGATTTTATGATCTGTTACAATGAGTCCTATACTATTTCTACCTTCATTTGATATAACGTTAATTTTCTGAATGGAAAGAGATTTTCTGAATGGTTGATTAAATTTAGACCGGACACCTTTATACAAGAATATAAAAAATATATAAAAGCAAACTTCAGAATCTAGCATCATGCAATGGACTTCTCCATGGAAAATTCTCTTGTTTCTTTGGATAGATTACAACAGGCTTTGTCAGGATTAAGGAAGGAAGTTGTATGATAAAGAATGAGAAAAGTCAAGGGAGGCAATATTCCTCAAAGTTTAGTCTCTGAATTGATTTAATAGTGTCTTGGGTTACAATGTAAGGTGCAAATGAACTATGTATTCTACCTCCATCTACGTTATCTTCTGAGAGAGGTTAAAATGGGTGGAGCAGTGTTTCTTTATCTTCTTTATGACATAACCATGATAACTCCCTCTGGAGAAGCAGCAGCCACCTGGGGGGGCCATCTCTGCTAATGGCCCATCAAGGTCTCACAGAATGACTCATAGGATGACATCCTTCCCTGCTCTCAGGGAGGTACCAGACAATCCTGCCTGGATATAATCTGGGGATATAATCTGGACACCACAATACCACCACTGGATACCCAGAGGACAAGAGCTCTCCAGCACCACCACTGGACCTTCAGAGCAGGACCAGACCTTTCCACAGGATCACCAGACCTTTCGACAAGACCACATTCATCACTCCAGTGGGACTGTAATCACCATTTTCTTAGGTAGTTACCACCGCCCTGACCAACAGGGTGACAGGCTGTATTCTGACTTTGTCAGTCGAGGCTAATGTTTCTGTATTATTGCCTCGATTGTAATCTTCCTATTAAATTGTATTATTAATTTAATATTAATCATTTCCTATTTTCCTATTATTAAGCTCTGACTTGGAATCTCTCACAAGGTATTTGTGTGGGGTTAATTCCTCTCTCTGATTTACCTTCAAAGCAGCATTAATAGTTTACAGTAAGTCTATGTGTTCTTGAGGACCATTAAGCACTTGACCCAGACCCTGGAGCATTTTATTGTTGCAGTCTTTTCTTACTTATCTAGTTAGTCATTACCACATTACTTCTGAAGAAGAGACTGAGGAGAGGCCTCATTGTGGTCTACAATTTCTTCATGAGGAGAAGCAGAGGGCAGAAACCGATCTCTGCCTTCTGGTAGCCAGTGACAGAACTCAAGGGAATGGCCTGAAGTTGTGTCAGGGGAGGTTTAAGTGGATATCAGGAAAAGGTTCCACACCCAGAGGGTGGCTGAATAGGCTCTCCAGGGAACTGTTCACCAAGCACCAAGTCTGAGCAAGGTCAAAAACTGTTTGGAAAATACTCTGGCACATGGTGTGACTCTTAGGAATGGTCCTGTGTAGGGCCAGGAGTTGGACTCCATGATCCTTGTGGGTCCCTTCCAAATTAAAATACTCTGTGATTCTATGTTTCTCCCACATAGTTAGCACAGGTTAACCAGCAGGTACACAAAGATGTACACAGACGTCAGAAGAAGCTGATATAACTTACTAAGAGTTATAGAATATATCTCCTTTGGGTTTGGAAAACAACGACTGCAACCTTCAGTCGCATTGCATGACAAATGCAGTAATTCTTACACACAAGAGAGCCTGAACCTGCTACTTCTGGGTCTACCCAGAGCAAATCTAGGGGCTGGAACCCAATCCCTGTCCAGAGTGCTGAAATACAGTGGCTGTGGAAAAACCTGAAGTGTCCTTTTACCTTTCTGGTGGTTTCTGGCTTAAATGTGCAGGACATAATAATTAACACAAATTTAAATACCTAATTAAAAAGTCAGATAAGATTTTAGGTTTGCAGGTGAAAAGTTTGGGACAATTTCAATCTCAGTTTTCCTCCCTTAAGTACTCTCCCAACTATTTGAGCTTTTGTTCCTTTCTTACAGTTGAATGTCAATACTTTCTATAATTTCTCTTCAATTTCAGCTGTGGAATTACCCTCAAATACATCTCAAGGATCTTCAGATCCATGTACCTACTAACCCTTTATACAAAAGTCTTACATTTCCAGATCTGCACTGAACTAAGAATAAAATTGAATGTACTGTGCAAGATGCAGAATTCATAAGCTGCCCAAGTGGGGAAACTGAAGACTGACAGGCACCTTGCTTTAAAGTAATCACATTTTGGATGAACTAGGAACTGAAGATCCAGATCTTCACTAGAGGAGTCCAGCATCTTTTACTCTTCTTGCTTCCAACTGGAACAAGAAAAGTACAAGAAACCTTTCTCTCACTGAAGTGTTTTCAGCTAACTGAACCCTTCGGGATTTTAAAGCAGAAGTAAAAAATCAAATCCAGTTCTCAAGATCTGTAGTAAAATAATCTAGATATCTTTGTACATTCTTTTAGTGTTAGAGATGAGTTACTTAACGTAAGTATTAATGTGCTCTGTTACGATGACTAATGTTTTCAGTATATATGGCATTCCTGTGAAAGAATTATTGGTGCAAGTACTGAAGATCTATAAAATAAGATTTATAATACAAGACCCAGTAGAATTTACTGGTATAGCAATTTTAATACTCCATTCCCTCCCCCGATTGGGTATCCATTAACATCAAGAGAAGGGAACTAATTCATCTTTTATGCTCCTCTGTTTCTAACATAACACATTAATGAGGACTTATTAGCTATTCTTTCTCTTAACATGTTTTTAACAATTCCTTGTCATGATTTCAGGTATTTTTTTATTTGTGCTGACACACAAAAATAATATAAAAATATATAAAACCAAACTTAAACATCTATCATCAGTTAAACTGAGAATCACAGAATCATTTACGTTGGAAGGATCCTCTTGAGACCTTTTAGTCCCACCTCCCTGTTTAGTAGCAGGTTTTCCCAGTCTTTCTTCATTGGGTTTTGAAGATCTCTGGAAATTTCTAAAGTGCACAACACAAGAGTGTTATACTCATTTGCTCATTTGCTTCAAAATTAATAGACATCAATGCCAAAGAAAAGAAAGAATTTATCCAGAGTAACTTCTCTATCTCAATTTTTGAAAAACATACCGTGAATCATTCTAGAGTTTATTAAACACTTGCTTGAAATCTAAAAGAAATTTTGTGGGGTTTTTCTGTTTGTTTTTGCTGTTGTTGTTGTTTTGTTTGGTTTGTTTGCTGGGGATTTTGGTGGGGTTTTTAGGGGTGGGTAGGGTATGAGCATGCTTTTGGCAGAGTTAGGCTACTTCTTATGTAAAGAGAATACTTTCAACACAATCAGAAAGCAGGCACCAGCTATTCAGGACTTCTCTTAGTCTCCCATCACAGACTTTCGTTTTGTCTCCTAATACAAACCTGTGTTTGAATCCAAAAATATGTGTCAAAGGCATCAGTGTTGCTGGGTTCAACTCTTAAAGATTTTCTGTACTTGATGAGCTGGAATTACAAGGAAATAAGATTTAAGCCCTTCCTATTTCCTGTCCTAAACAAAAATGACAAAAACATTTATAATTTCCTACCTTCTAGTCTTTATTTTTGATGTTTAAGCTGGGACTTTTAGGCTATCACTGAACTTTGGATTTAATACTATCCAAAAAGACCATGAGAAATCTCTATCCCAAACTCACCAATTACTTGTTGACAGCATTTCTATGTGCAAACTCAGAACGAAAATAAAATAAAATAACATAAAATAAAACAAAATAAAATAAAATAATAAATAAAGACTTCAGAAATTAGGTCCTGCAGCATCTAAAATACAGTTCGAAAAGTATGCAAAACAAAGTGACAACAAATGCCTGGTATTAGCTGGATAATGCAGTAGGTGATAATGACATTCCTGGCAAAAGATCAGCTCCTCTCAAACATCTGTTAGGAATGAAGCCATTAAAAACAAAGCAGTTTCATATTGTGGGGGTTTGTGCAGACATTCTTCTGTTTTGATCTGTCATGGTTTAAACTCCTTGAACTTTATCCTTCAGTTGCTTTGCTTCCTGTTTTTTTCTTTACAAAACCTTAGAGTGTCTACACATGCAAAACCACAGTGACTAGTATTTTTGTGAATGCTGAAGAGTTTTCTTTAATTTAAAAGATGTGCTGAATTCGTCTGCTTATTGATTAAAAGCAAATCTGGGCTGTGTTTCAAGACTGTAACAATATCCTACCAGAGAGTGATGTTGTTTCCTCTTTTGTGAATATTTTGTACAACTTAATTTATAATTCCTCTCCTCTTGACTATTGTTTTCCATTGCCTTGCCCTTAGCTTTCCTAACACCGATTTTCTATTACATTCAATATCCAAAACAAATTAGCACCCAGAAGCAACTACTCCATTTCACACTGTAATGTTTAAGTGGAAGAAATTAGTTATTTTTATAATTTGGTCAAAAGTTTTAGAAATATGTTAGTAAGAAACCTCATCAGATAAATTCTACAATTCAAAATAGCTAAATTATTCTTTTCTAAAAATCTCATTTAATTTTTACAAGTTGCTAAATGTCCAGCTCTGCAGGCAGTACATAGAATTTGGCAGAAAAGCAGTTTATGGACTGAACCTTAAAATCAATTGTCTTCACCAAAGTAAAGAGGTTTTTTCTGAAACATTTGACTCCAGATATTCATTAAAAGCAAGATGAACAAATTCCATGCTTTCAATCCCTCCAAGAAGAGTGACCTTGGATTCCAGTAATCAAAAGAGGCACAGTAACTGCATTTATGCAAATAGTTATCAGTTAAAATACATTAGCAGCTCTGGAAGTAGAAATTCTGGTGCAGAACTCCATCACACAACTTTGGCCTTCCTTTTTTTGCAGTAATCTCAATTCAACTACAGGGGCCAAGTCTGTCTCCACACCAATATAAAGTACAGTGTAATCACTGGGATGCCTTGGAATATTTCTGGGCTGCGTGAGATCTAGGAATGAATAATCTCAGTATGATGAAAGCCAAAAACTCCGGTCTCCTCTGAAATTAATATGTTGAGTATGAAATTATAATCGCTCTCTTTAAATGCTTACCCCTTTTCAGAAGCAGGCATTCAATCTCAATCTTTAACTGCTGAAAATCACTGGTACCTAGTCCTGATTTAAATATTTCTATAATCCAGAGAGCATTGGATGTTCCAAACACTCCCTAACAGCTGCACGGAAATGCTTATCCAGTAAAATACTGAAAAACCCAGATTTTTCTTCAAAATCCAGATTTTGCTTTACTAAATCCATAAAGACCACAAGCCCCTAGGTAAGAAAGCTGACATAAACATACACAAGCATCTGTTAAGAGCAGAGGCAAGCCTGGAAAAAATCAGGAAGGCTGAGATGACTCAAAATGCCATGTGATGAGAACAGACATAAATGGGCACCACATCTTCACATATCAATAATTCTTCTTTGTTTCTCCACTATGGCTTTTTAAGGAGTACCAATGACCTGCAAGCAAGCTGGAAGCAAAGGCAAGTGGCAGGATTTATTTACCATCCCAATCTATGCCTCCTCTGCCTCATGCAGGTCCTTTAACATATCCCAGCATTCATGGAATGAATGTAGGGGAGTGAATCCAAATCTATCCTAAAATGTTATACATATGATCTTCCTACTACCACCTTCCTTCCTTCTACCAGTGCAGAGCTCCTTAATGGAAATTAATTTCTTGAAATCACATGAACAACGTCCTTACAGTCCCTACTGTTAAGCCTCCTTAAGTGGAAAGATGTTTTTACAATAAAATTCAAGAAATTTTTGTATCATTTTTTCACAGTCTAGACTTCTTGATTAAAAAAAATTGAAATAGTATTGTGTGCAAACCTGATCTAGTGGAATATGTCTTAGCCCAAGGCAGAGGGCTTGGAACTAGATGACCTTTAAGGTTCCTTTCAACTCAAACTATTGTTTGATGTAAAGGGTTTTTAAACCTTCTTGAAGTAGTCAGGTGTTACCTGATACTCAGTCACTGACAAGAAATAGACTATGCCAAATAAAGAGGCAAATGTGCAGAGTCTGAAAACATTTCCAAAACTGTGTAAATGAACTGTGGTTTGGAGAAAAAAAAAAAAGACTCTTTAGTAGCAAGCTGAAAAATTAATTTGCAGGTGTAACTTTCAGTAAAGGGTCAGAAAAAATTCATTCATTAGAATTACGGGAGGTAAAATTTTCTTATAAATATTACAGGACCTTTAAAAAGTGTCATCATTGTAAAATGGACTTAAATCATATTCATTAATTATTAAGCATTACTCTAGTTGTTCACTGATGTTTTTTAATGGAATTAGGTTTCCTCAACTGCAGTAGCATAATATTACTGCTATCTATTTATAAACAACTTTTCTTCATATACAGAAGTGTCTTTTCATGATGGTATCAAAGTAGGTTTTCACTTTGTAGCAATACTTCTAATCTTAAATGAAAGCAATCCATTACTTGGGGAATGAAAGAGACAGATCTGAGGATACGTGTGAGTTTAATAGCGACCCAGATACTCATTCATAATACTCCCAATAAAACAAAGTCAGATTTATAGCTTTTTTTAAGGGTGAAGAGAATACTGTCTTTATATTTTAAATGGCCTGGGAAATCTGAACAAATGATATCAGAAAAGCTACCTGTTGATAACTGCTGATGTCTCTCTTGATTCCTCTAAGCTACTGATATTAAACATTTCCAAGGCAAAATACAGACTCCATTTTCATGAACATTTTTACCTTAAATAAAGAACTATACTACATGTCCATCCTAATCCAACTTATTACTGAGGATTTAATCTTTACTGAGGACATTTCATCATACTTCTGGTCCCTCCAAATATGAAAACAGTGCTAATGAAAAAAGGTAATAAAAGATAAACTAAAAGACTTTCCTCTTTGAAAGTCTGCAACAAGCTCTGTGAGCCAATCTGTGGATAGTTTATATCAGTAGATACTAGATGTTAAATAGAAGGGCCATCTGTCTAAACAAATTATAAGTTCAGTATCTCAGTATTTCTATGTATGCAGGAGCAGGAATTGAATCCTTGTCTCCCTACTGGTATGCATTCACAGCAGCTCAAAATGCAGCTTAAAAATGCTGGCCCTGGAAAGCTTAGAAAGTCTCCAAAAGGAAATTTTCATCCTAGAATTGCAATTAAAAATGTGTTTGCTTAAAAGAATCTCAAAGTTACCACATCATACTGTCATAAGGTTTTCCTCAACCACTGAAATTGTTACTACTTTCCAGAAAAATCTACTATTAACAAAGTTGATATGATGAAAGGAGAAAATCATTAAAACATACTGTCCAAGATAATGCATTTACCTAAAATATCTAGCAGAATATATCTCTAGTCTGAGACTGAACAATTCATTCTTCAGGGAGAATATATACAGAACTATTATGTAAGAAAGTACTTTAGAAAAATTCCTCTTGATTACGTGCATATGTAAAGGCCAAACTCTTTTTTTTACTCAATATAACACCACAAACAGCAACCTGAAAATGAAAAAACAAAACAAAACAAAACAAAACAACACAGCCACTGCAACATAAGAAGGCGACTGCAGTTTCAAAAAAAACTGCTGGAGGTAAAGTCTCAGTTCCTTCAGCTTTATGCCGTCTTCAGACAAACAGGTTTTCATTCTGACCTCAGCATTTGTGTGCGTCAGCTCTTCCAGTACTATTTTTGCTTCACTTCTCTCATCTAACAATATCAATGTCCTAGAGAGTTCTGCCTGTTAAATTTAAGTGCATTTCCCTTAGTGCCTTAGTTTTTTGTCATAAAGAATTCTTTATGTTCTATACAGATTATATACAGATCCAGAGTATAACCATGTGTGTCAAATTGCAAGAGGACAAGTTTTTAATTAAATGTCTGGTTTTAACATTTTTATTCATACCAACGGAAAATAAAGCTGCCATAGGTTTGTTGTCTTTATGTTCAGCAGAACAGACCACTGCCCTGAGAGCCAAACAGAGCATTATGTACTTCTGTGAGCTTCAAACAGCTACTTCTAGGGTGGGGTTTTGCAGACTATTGACATTACAATTCAATTTAGGATAACAGCACAAAAGCTGCAAGGTTTTTTTTTTTTTAATTTAAAATAGAATAGTAGTGAAAACTCATGCCCAGACTTACAGTTATTACCAAGCTCTAAACTGTAGAACCCAGTAGAAGGCCAACTTTTGCCCCTCCGAAAGGAAGTAGAAGTATGTTGTCTGCTGCCAAGCAATAAAGTCACCCTATAATCATAATTTATTAATCCAGAAATCTTACTCTAAATTGCAAGCCTCCCCGTTCCTTCTATTTAGAGTGTCTCTAGTTTGGCTCCTTCTTCCTCAGGTCAGTCCTTGCAGCAGGCAACAGCTTCCCAAAGGTCCCCTTCACAAGTACATTCAGTTTGTTTACTAGACACCCTAATTTTTCCACTGGTGAATATATATACACTCATAGTCCCTTTGTAGGTCTTCTACTGACACAAAATTTTTCTGTTAGTCAGGTAAAAGTATCTGGACGACAGAGGCAGAATGAGGTCAGTAATATAATTCCAACTTCTTAGCCACCATATTTACTGAGACAATTCCTCGCTTTCAACCTACAATTTACTGCAGACCATCAGTGCCCTAGATGGTCTCTATCTGCTCACAAAATATTGTAGATTTGACTCAACCCTCTCTTCTTTCAAATGAGGGAAGGTAACCTGTCAATCAGGTTGTCAGTCAGGTTTTTTTTAGAGCAACCCCTGATCAAGCAGCTTGTGGATGATTAGAGGTGGTACTTAAACTGCAGTGCTGCCACACAGATCCAAACACAAACACTTTCCAGTTGTTACCAGGCTGATGAGAAGACATGAGGAGACACCCTGAAAGTAGTCTCTCAAAACACACACAGGAAGAGCTCTTGCAGGGTCAAAAAGGGACTGCTTTCATGCCCAATACACACTGTAGTGCTTCAGCTCACTTTTATGAGCACTTGGGGGAAGAAAATGGCCTTTTAAAGGTAAGCATTTCTCACTTTTAATTCCAATTCCCTTTGCTGAAAAAGATGATACAAACATTTTCTTTTAAACCAAACAGAAGATGTGAGTCTTAATTGGTCCTTTTAGTCTTTCAGTGCAAGCCATATTTCTCAATATAAGAATACACACAAGCTCAAGGCACTGTATTTTAACCCTTTAACTGCCTTTAACTATCATTAAATTCTTACAAATATTATTTCCTGACATCACGTACCAGTAGGTTGTGCTGAACTAAAGAACAAAGTGAACTTTGAAAAAAAAAGAAAAAAATAATTTAAAAAATCACTGTAATTCTTTTGCTTTCTCCAAATTCCTTGGAAGACAGAAGTAATGTATATATGCAAGCAAACAAAATTCATTCAACTATTTCAATTGACAAAGAACTGAAAGATTTTCAATTGTCTGATGTTATCCTGAATTCTTGCCTGATGAATCACAGAAGGATTTAGGTTAAAAGGAAATTAAAGACCATCTCATTTCAACCCCTCCCATGGGCAGGGATGCCTTCCACTAGAACAGGTTGTTCAGAGTCCTATGAAGCCTGATTTTGAACAGTTCCAGGGATGGTGCATCCAGATTCTCACCACCTTCACAGTAAACAATTTCTTCCTAATATCCAGTCTAAATTGTCTTTTCAGTTTAAGCCATTTCCTCTTGTTCTGTCACTACATATCCTTGTAAAATATCTCCTTCCATCTCTCTTCCACCTCCCTTTGGCTACTGAGAGGTGCTGGGAGGTACCCCCAGAGACTTCTCTGTTCCAGTCTGTCTTCACAAGGAGAGATGTCTGGGACACCTGAGTATCTTTGTGGCCTTCTCTGGACCTGCTCCAACAGGTGCGCGTGAAATCCATTGCAAAAAGTTTATGAAATCTGGAGAAGAAGGATTAGAACCTTTCCCACAAGGTTAATATGAACAAAAGGCACTTCCTAAAACTTAGAGTAAGGCATACCTATTTTCTGTACCTAGACCTGCCTGAAAGGCCTAGAACATCCAATATTGAATGCACATTCACAAAACTCTTGAATAAAGCAGAACTAAACCCTGCAACACAATTTTTAGCATCCTGGCCCAGGGTTCTTCTACTTCTTTTATAAGATAGTTCTATTTTTATCTAGCCAGAAGCCAACTTTATTCTTAGTAAACTTTTTTGTAGAAAAGTAAACCAGGCCACTTTCCACACATCAATGTAGAAATACACCTGCATGGCAACAGTACATTTAAACAAGAAACAAAATAGTATGTCAAAATCTCTGACTAAATGAAATTCTATGCTTTCAAGTGGAATAAAGTCAGAAGTCAAAAAATTTTAAGCACCTACTATATAACTTTTGATAGAGTAAATATCAGCTCAGTTTCAAGTAAATTTTGGCTGTATCAAGTCACAACTCTCAACTCTCTGAGTTAGTAACTTCTGAAACCTGGTTTTACATCCGATTGAACTCCAATATGAAGCCCTCAGATTGAAAATGTACAATTTTCAAAAGCCCTGATTTGTCACAAAATTGTTTGAAAAGAACATCCTGTTTAGACATAGCTGTCTTGGCAATATCCTGAGGTTTTATTCTCAATAACATCCATCCATAAATCTGATCATTAGCATTATGCATTTCAGGAGTTAGACCTCAACTTTTGAACACTACACAAATTGCTGATTTGTCAGAGTCAAATATTGTCTTGACCAGGTGTGCTTCTTTGGGGGGGATAAAGTTATCTTTTTTCATAGTAACAGATATGGGGCTATGTTTTGGATTTGTGCTGCCAAGAGTACTCCTTTAGATATTTCACACATAAAGTTTATATTTATATAACCTATGATTCAATATAAAATTTGCTCATTTGAAGAAAGCTAGTGCTATATGGAATTTCTGTTTCAGCAGAGTGATATAAGATATATTGAAATGACAATACAGATGTACGTTACACTCGGCAAGATATAAAAAATGCAATTTCTGGGTAATTTCTACTATGAATAAAGCTATAAAGTTGGAGCAACAACCAAAATACTAGAAATGGAAGAGAAAGAGTAAATTAGAGTTTGATGAAGTAAGTGAAACTTCCCCTTCTAAGCCACAGATGTTCCCATCTGTAAGTAGAATGTATGTTTATATGGCCTATGCCAACAACATCAAATTGGGAAAGCTCCTAGTGGGTCTATGGTGTCTCAACCCAAATGTACTGCAAAAGCAGAATATCACAGTATAGTATGAAAATAGAATTAAACATATTTAAGACCTTTAGACCTTAAGACTTCATAATCTCTTCCTAACAAGAATAAAAAATTTCAATTTATCCATAACTATTCATGTTTCAAGCAATATACTAGAGTATGTAGAATTATTCTTTACCAGGTAAATTCCTTTGAAAATTTGCACAATTCAAAATTCACCATGCTATTTTGATGACTATGAAATTGTCATAATTAATAAAACATTAGTCTTTGTTGTATTTTTTTTCAGAATTTCCAGTTTAACACATTTTTACAATTAGCATGTACTTTTGCCAGAATTATGACACAGTGCAACAGCTTTTTTTTTTTTCTTTATCACAACAGGAAAGTAGGATATTTGTAATAGAGTTCAGCTCTGTTGAGGTAGCTCAAGTAGTTAAATTTTTATTTTTGTTTTCTCCCCCCAGTTCCACTAGTTCATTTCATTTCTAATGGGATATACAAAAATCATTATAGAGCATAAAAATGTAAAGCCTTTAGCAAATGATCTCTATCACTTTCAGAAATGAAAGATGTTGAAGAAATTCTGGTATAGAATCTATAAACTATAATCTATATATTCTATAGAATCTATAGAATCTATACTGACACTACGAGAAACCTGGATGAAGCAGGTAGAACTGAAGTTGAAAGCACACATTTATGAGTCTTTAGGGGTGGACACCACTTCATCCCCCCATAATCTATTATGAAACAAGTAAGTTTATATTAAGACAATATTAATATGCTACTAATAGTATCTTGGAGATTCCTCTGAAAAGACACATGGAAAAGGCCAGGGTGACTATGTCTTTGCCTGAAGCAGAAAATATGTTAGTGTAGAGCATCCAGCTCTTGATGCCTCTTTCAGCACAGACAGATCACAAGCCCCGTGCCACGCCTGCTCGCCTCTCTGATTGATGACATCTATTAAGCTCTCTGCAGATTCTCTATTGCCCTTCTACACTCATTCAATTCTTTATGCTCAGTCAGACAGCATATTTAGCTCTTTCAGGACATCGCCTATTTTGCTTTTTGACTACATCAACTGCCAGACTAGGAAGAACAGACATCTCACTAAATTTATCATTAAAACCATAATACAATGGAAGGGAACATGATTTAAAATGATGCACTCTTCCAGTGAGTAGGATTGTTAAATTCCCTGCTTTAAAAAATGTTCTGCCTTTAGAAATATATGTCTTAAGAACACAAACTCTCCATATGCAGCTCTTTCTGTATAAATTTAATTAAGGACACTCCAAGAAGCTGAAGTACAAAGAAAAGCAGTGACCTGATGGACATACACAAAATAAAAAAAATTCTGTCCCTAACCTTAGCTCTTCAACTACAAGCTTGACGCTTACTCATTGCTAGCAGGCTAGAAGTTTTCTCTTTTATAAATTAAATTCTTTGGAAACTTGGTCATGTTTTTTCCAGGAACTCAGCATCACAGATCCCATCACCTTGTGTTATGCTGACTAACCACAAGAATTGTATGAACTGCTGTGAAAAGGTGACAAAAACTCTTGAAGTGCTAAGGCTTGAGGCATTGAAGAACACTTGACTATGTTAAATTAACACACTGAGCCAAAAAAATTATTCCAAAATCTCCCGATGCTCATGGAGAAATAATTTTAAGATGTGGAACTTTTTGAAACATAATTAAAGTGGAAAATCTTAAAATGGTAAATAAAATTTACCATTTTCTAAAAAACTACTGGCAAGCAATTTTGTTCAAAATGGTCTAAAGAAGCTCCAGTAGCCCATGGTATTTTTCCCCTAATGATTGTATAGGTAATGATACCATTTTATTCAGTAATTAGAATATAATGGTTGTCATTATTTAGGAGCTACTCAAATGAAGATACCGATGCTTTTGTTATTCTTAGGTATTGAAGGCTATTTTATTTCATTCAAATTGGTATAAGTAATATATTTTCTACATTGAAATATTAAGATGTACAGGACCTATTAGTACTTCACTGATTTACTGACCAAAATTTTATATAAAAAAGAGTGGTTCTTGGTCATGAATACCTACCTGATACTTGTCCTCTTACATGACTAGTTTTAAGTGCTATGGGAAGGTAAGGATTCTATGCTGGGTATGCATGAGATCCTTCTTTCTTCATTAACTGATAAATGTTCATTGCTGCCGCAATTACATCCTTCTCCACAGCTAACAGATACTTGACACAATTTAAAATTTTAATTAATATTTAAATCCAGAACTCACCTGTGCTCCAATTCATATATAAAATCCACAAACATGTAATGTTGAACTTCCTATTTTATAGATGTTTTGAATGACAAGATATTGGAAACTCCTTGCTAGAGGTTAAATTTTGCATTTATCCAGTATAGCTAGACCGCCTCAGCTCCCTCACTGGCTACTTTGGACAACCAAAGTCTTTTTCATATCTTCACATCTAATTAAGAATCTAATTTTCTGTCAGAGTGTGCCTAACTAAATGCCAGGCATGAACCTATATTTCAAGCTCCACCCAATAAAAATGAGCCTGAATAAAAAATATACCAATTAAATTTCCACTAAAATAAGGGATTACACATCAATTATTACTAGTTCTGTGGTGATCTTAAAGAGCACTTGGTATATTCTAATTACCTCTTGTACCTGATGTAATAACAGTTCTGGTCATGGACTTCACAAGCAGCTACTATATACAGTATTTCAGGTAATGATTCTTATTGTTTAGGAGTTCATGTAAACTTAAATATTATTGACTGCTACTGAGATGACTAAAGTTGGTTCAAAACAATGTTTCAGCATTTTTAATTCAAAATTAAAGAAACATGATTTTTTTTTAATTTATTTTTAATCTATTTGCAAGAATGTATCCATACCAGAAGCCTTCACTTTGTCATTTTAATCATCCAACACAAAAAGAAGATATTTCTTTTTGGACAAAAAAGAAAATTGGATATCAAACAGTATCGAACAATTGGGCTTAGCATTTTAAGCTTTAAGACAGATGAAGCATCAATGGTACAAAGAAAAAATCCAAACCACTAAATGTCCAAATATCAAAATGTTAAAAGAAAGAATAGCTAAGTTTGAAAAATGAGAAATTTCCCAGACATCTTTATACATATACATATACATATACATATACATATACATATACATATACATATACGTATACGTATACATATACATATACATATACATATACATACACATTTATATATTTTTTTATATATACACACATATTTTTATTTTTTTTTTAATATATACACACACATATATATATATGCACTGAAAAAGATCAAGTCCATGGAGACATACACAAAATTCACTCAGTAGCCACAGTTATGCCCAGTCTTGCTCTGATGTTTTTTGGCACCTTAAATATTGAATTCTTTCCTAGATTAGCATGACTTCAAAAGTTGTAGATAAAGGATACAATACACTATTTTCTTGCAAAGGACAGTGTGGACTTATTTATCCTTATCTTTGGTCCTTTTGTACCACCTACATTACAGCAACACAAGGAAAACTCTCTCCACAGCATCCAGGATCAAGCTTGCATTTGTTCTCTGCCTTTTCCACCCTACACTGAAAAGCAGCTCCATGCCCACAGACCTTCAAGTTGATCTCTTACCAGCCATAGCTCCCAAGCAAGATCTCATTTTCCTGCAGTTTTATGTGAGTTTAGAATTACTTGGCATATTGTCCTTCAGTAATGGGACATAGTCACAATCTGGAGACCATTTTTAAGCTATAGAGTTACAGGAAATATTTACAAGTTGTATTACACAAACACCAAGAACAAGTTAAGAAAATCCACTGTGTTGTAAACAAATCCCAAAGACAAAATATAGAGTCAACTTCACTAATTTGAGCTACTAAATCTTTGTTTCAGTTTGACAGGATATTTGGCTGAAGGCCAAAATTTAGAAAGGCTCTCTGGAATTCTCCCACACTAGAAACAAAAAGAAAAATCAGCTTCAGAAACCTGCTTCAAACCACAGTGAAGAGGAACCTCAACTAATCCTTTCTATTGCAAGGCACGATTTTTTACCCTCTGATGAAGTGCAATGACTGTTATAGCAGAGATTTCATTTTAAATGCACTTTTTAAGAAATCTCAGGGGCTTTCCTTTTCTTTTTTTTTTTTCTTTTCTAGTTGTGAACTACTACTAAACTAAATTGCAGCTTTGATAGAAAATCACTTCTCCAGCAGCTCAACATTGCTTAGAGAAAATGTGCACCATACCCTGTACTACAACATAATTTTCTAAAATCACACCAAAACAAGCTTATTCACTGTGAAAAGTGTAATCTAGTTACTTATCTCCATTTTGTTGTTGTTCCTTTGCAGTAAATTACCATTACGTGCAGACAGAGTAATTTTGCAGTTTTGGTCTTCCACTGGAGATTTCAACTACGCAGAAAAAATCAATGATGCTTCATGAAAAACACGTGTATACTGAAGATCTGCATTGAGACTTGCAGGCAACTAAAATCTATTGTGACACAGTCACAGAAAGAACCACGTGCAAAATTAAAACATGTGTTTCTGTCCTCCTATTAGAGTTAATTCATATAAATTCTCTGCATAAGAACTTTTATTCTCACTGCCAAGATACAATTTTCTTCAAAGGACTGTTCACAATGCTAGAACTATCATTAAATATTCATCATTTTTAAGTGAAAATACTTTCTATGAAGTTTTGCAAATATGTACATACACATATACATAGTTCTAAAAACATATATAAACTTCCTCTTCATAAAAAAGCATAACAAACAGAAAAAAATGGTTTTGGAAAAAGGAATTTATAGCTTTGTATTTGCTTTTAATAAAGAATTTGAAGCCACTCTATTATTAACATTCTTTATCTGATTCTACAAATAAAGGTTCTTTTGTGTTAGCATATTTTGCTAGACTTTAGCATGTCAAAGCAGACAATTTGTGAATTAAGTTCTTGAAACAGATACTTTTCATGTCTAGGAATAGAACAAAATTAAGAACTGAAGTACCCAACTGCAAAAGATCTGTCAACAATTCTTTTATAAAGGCCCATTCTCAAGAGGTTACAATTATCACAGCAGGACATTTTTTCAGGAAAAAAAATTGCCCTAGATAGCTTTCTGGCTTATAGTTTTGGGTTTTTTTTTATTCCTCTCTTTAAATGAATAATGACAGTTCCCATATCTGTAAGAGGAAAATTACACATTACTTACCACTCACACTTCTCTCAACAACTTTAAAAGGACCTCAGCCTTGGTCTAGATTTCACTCATTTCAGCTTCTCTGATATTTGAACTGAGAGTTTCACATTAACACACTCTCATAAAATCTAATAATAAAATTTAGAGGTAAACTCCAATTCAATTCTTTTCTTTGAAGATTTATCTGTCTTTTAGAACACAAAAAAGAAGTCCGGCTTTAGAGTAAAGTTAAATGAGCTTTTTTCTTCCATATATGCAGATACTATCTCAAAATACATCAAATCATGCAAAACATTCACTGTTTGGAGAAGGAACAAATGCTGGTTCACCCTCTAGCTCAAGGCTTAACTCAAATTCTCTGAAGACAAAGGCAAATCATTTGTACATGAGCATTCTAAAACACCAGGTAGAGCATGGCAAGGCTTTCCTGTTGTGAAAACTATTTTTATAGAATTCTGGAAAGGGCAGAAATAATAATGGCTGATTTTAAGTCACCTGCTATTTTTGGAATTCGAAAGTGAATCATATTAACCACAGACTCACGGATTATTCTGAGTTGGACAAGACCCACAAGGATTATTGAGTCTTCCTCCTGGCCCTACACAGGACCCTTCTTGAGCTCTGTCAGGCTTGGTGCTGCGACCACTTCCCTGGGGAGCCTGTTCCAGTGCCCAAACACCCTCTGGGTGAACAGTTTTTCCTAATATTCAACATAAACCTCCCCTGACACAGGCCATTCCCTCAGGTCCTGTCACAGACAGAAGAGATATGTAACATTTTCCATTTTTCTGAAAGTTCATCTTTTGTCATTTTAAGTTATCCTGTTACACATCAGAGTTCTGTCACACATTCTTTAGAAAAAAAAAGTTTTGAAAAAACAACACATAAGAAATGTTAGAAGTACTCTTACTCATCTATGCTTTTCTTCACATTGGAAAGACAAAAGGATTCCAAATATTAATTGTTTACATTGCTGAACTATTGTACTTCCTTGCAAACACAGCTCTTCAGACAGTGTGAAGCTGGAGCACGACAGGTTTAAACAATTACCATTTCTAGTAGCTTACTTAACTCAGTTTTTTTCTGCACACTGCAGACAAACATAGTCTTTTCCATACAAAATTCTCAAGGTCTTTTTAATATGCAACAGCCATGAAGCCATTTTTCCTTGCTATTTTCTCCTGAATCATAAGTGCACTTGGCAAGAGCTCAAAGCATACATGGCTGCTGACGCTCCATACACTGGCAGAGAAGGTGAAGGCTGAATCACTCTAACACCTAGGAATTGATTTGGAATAGCTTTTACAGGTTTGGAAAAAGCTCTTCACTCTCACAGCTACAGAAATGTTATACTATACCCTCATACAATGAAAGAGATAGAAACATAGAGTTTACGAAGAAAGCTATTGTACTTCATTGTACATTCTATTCCCTGAGCCTTGGCAACAAAGAAAGGGTTGAACTGCCTTTGTGGGAGGATGATTATTGAATTGTGCACCTGGCATGCACAAGACTTTTCTGTCCTTCATTGACTGCTGTGGGCATCAGAAATGAATGAACCAGGGGAAGACAGATTGTTCTAATACTTTGTTTCCCAGCAGACAAGCACGATAAGCACCAAGCCAGGGCACTCGTTCCTGGCTTCAGATAGACCTTCAGGTACCTTTTGAATTCTTGAAGCAGTTTATTTATATTCAAACCTCTTAAAATAAATACTTTATTTCACTTTCAACTGTCTCAGAGTAACTACATCCCTCTCTCTCTTTAACAAAGCAGTACATTCATTGTCTTGCCGAGGGCCATAAACTCCTTTTTGCTCAGAGGCTTCACGAAGGTCCTGCTTTAAGTACGATCTTGAATTCCCTCCTCCTCCTCCTCCTCCCCTGCCCAGACCGGTCTGCGGCCCCCGCGGAGCCCCCAGCGCGCCCCTCCTCGCACTGCTCGTCTCCTGCATCTTTCCCGGGGCATCTCCTCGCACCTGGGTCTGTGCAGCGGGGAGCAGAGCTCTGCCCACCCCGCAGCCCTGAAAGAAAGAGCAGCTGAGAATGCTTCCCATTACCCATGGCAGTATCCATCAGCTAAAACTAGAGATTAGGCTGCTAAGAGACAGAAACCTCTGGGGATTCATGAACAACTCGCAATACTACAAAAAAGGCTTCAGCCGTACAGCTTGGCAAGCAAACAGAGCAGGTTATAGGAAAAAAATGGTATTTATGTCATGGTAGCTACTGCAGGACACTGGTTGGTAAACATTGTTTTGTTTCGTTTATTATTGAGTTTAAAATGGTCTTCATTCAGAAAATAAAGTTTGCAAAAAAAAATGTTAACTTCTTTGAGAGTTTTCCCCTTTTATAAAAGGGCATTTTAAAGGTGCTTTAAAGAATGGTTTCCATGTTTCTTTTCACCAGGTAACGAGGTTTTTTTCTCTGATTTCTTTCATCTGCTTGTAGATTAGTAATTTTCCTCTGAAATATAATGTGCAAAAGTAGTACTCTCCAGGTGTTGTATCTTTCTTCTCTTTTATAGTTTTGGGCATGAAATCCTGAGGAGGACTTTTTCTGAAATCACATTCAGAGTGTTCCATGTCAGTTTTATACAGCTATGCTTAGCAACATTTATTTGACCTGGGCACCAGAGAAGATTGTAGCATCTAGTTTCCGTCACAAGATTTGTTCACAAGGTGGATCCTCACCTGGCATAACACTATAATAAAAAAATAAAGAAATAAAAAATATTCTTTTTAAAAAAGGGGAGGGGATAAATAAGGTGTATTCCAGAGTTCCCAAGCTAAACTCAATATTTTAACTGACCCAATTACTTTTTCCAGCTAGTAGATTTTTAGCAAATATATATATAGCAATGATACAGTAATGTACTATGGTAATATATTACTATACCATTTTCGCTTTTCATAATTAGAGACAGTTTAAATGTTGCTCTTTGCTCTTCATAGTTTAGAATTGGTCAGCTAAGTGTCAGCCTTTAATATGCCAGTTAACAGGCTGTAAATTGTAAAAGAAAAATTTAAAGATAGCCTTATCTGCATATGATTTCATATGCCTACTTAGGAACATGAGGAAAATCCACTTTTCATACTTTAGTTAAAAACCTGCATTTTTCAGACTGTGAGGAGAGAGATGCTATTCCTAAAGCGAAAATACTCATCCAATCTGTAAAGTACATCATCCCCTATTAACACCTCCACAAAATGGTTGCCACAAATCTACTTTATAACTAGAATCACAGGTGATATTCAACTATAATAGAGATTGACTCATTACCCAGAATGGTCTTAAGTGCTCCTCATTTTCTTCACATATTATCAACCTTGTCTGTGACAACCATATAAAAACATGCTTTCCAAAATTACACTTTAGAATACATCTGTTGAATTTTACTATCACTCTGTCTGTGATGATAGTAAATAATGCTTTCTAGAAAGAATTGTTGTGTAATGACTCACACTGAGTTGCTAAAAATAGGGAAGTCAAAATGCAGTCAACTGTCCTGTCACAATCTAATTCTTTCAATTAATTAGCCTTGCATTTAGCCTTCCTTCTGGTTTTTAAAATAAAAATTCAAATAAGACCATTTTTCAGGACTTAATTTTGAACATCCTCTTACAAACTGGTCCTGGTACAGCATTCTCTGTCAGAACACAGGAGAAATCTAGTTGGCAGGAATGTTTTCTTGCAATCTAGCACAACAAACAAGGGAGAAATTGAGTTATACTCTTTCGTTATGTGCTTTTTCAAGTGCTCCTAGCACACAACATAGCAAAACAAAATTCTTGGAGTTGATCAAGGATCCCAGTAACAGTAATACCTTTACCTGTTTTGTTAATCATGTCTACGTCACCCAGTGGCTATTAATTAATTTTTATATTTCTTCAATGTTCATAAGGTCTACAGATGCTTACCATAGAAAGAAAAAGAACTTGGTGCATTGCTGAACAAATCATTATCTGCCAAATATTTCTTCTGTATCCAAGGAAAAAAAAAAAAAGAAGGAAAGAGAGAGAGAAGAATATAAAAATAAATACTGCTTGCCCCCCAAAATTATTATCTAATTAATTTCACTGCGTTCCATAGAGGTCTTTGTGTCCAGCATGCCTTGCACAGCATTAATAGAACCACAGAGTTGATTTATTTCCTTGTGTTTAGCCACAAGAAGAGGTCAAGTGCCTGGGCAGCTCTGTCTGTGAGTCACAGTACAATTTCTGCCCCCTTTGTTTGACCCAGACTACTGAGTCCTCTACAATATCTCAGCAGCTTTGACCAAGGTATTGAAGAAATGGAAATGAGAGTACCCATGTCAGCCTGACTTCCCATCCAACCACCACCTGCAATACAGGCTGGCAATGGGACATGAGGCACTTTTTATCCTCTGTCTTTTAGGAGTCAGGTACAGGGATGTGAAAACACTGAGAGTTACCAGTGCCTGGCAGGCCACTCAAAGCTCCAGTTCCTTCTGTCCACACATCTGTGTCTACACCAATCCTGCAGTGGAGACAGAGGAACTTGTACTGGTGGGAGTGGAACTAGGGAATGCCTTTCCTAGCCAGGATCTTTGAATACCCCTAGGTGACATTCCATGGGGCTGGAAGTGGCACAACCCTGTGCCTACTCGGGTGCAATGCTGTGCATGATATTAGAGCCAAAATAATTTTGAGAGCATTATTTTGAATAAGTACAGCATGGAAAGTGAGCTTTCCTTGAAGTCTTCCCTTTCCCTCCTAGTAATCAAATACATTCTTTTGCATTTCACTCAATTATCTGTTTCTTGCTGTTCATAAGTTATATTTTGGAAGTCTTAATTATGATAACATATACCTTTACCTTGAGATCTAATCAGTTTTTGCAATTACAATATTCAAACATGTTATATGTTTATATAGTAAATTTATCTTATGCAATTACAGAAATTAGAAGCTATTAATAACTTCCTATGAAATTAATATTATCATAATTTTACCATCTTACATAAAAATTATTCTGTATGAGAAAATATTTAAAATAATATGGGAAGCATACTGTGAGGGTCTTTAAACTAACTTCTGTTAGGCAGAAATAAATTACTAAACTTTAACAAATGTATTGAGTACTCCCTCCTCCCTTGCGCTTAAAGCACCAGTCTTATTCAAACCCTACAAAAACTTAACCTGTCATCATTTCCATCATTTTAATTGATTACTCTGCAACAACACGTAAGATTAACCAGATCAGTGCATAATCCTAACATAACAAAACAAAACAGAACAAAACAAAACAAAACAAAACAAAACAAAACAAAACCAAAACAGCATGAAAAGAGCCTTTTAAGTATTACTATAACTTTTGACTAATAATGTTTCCATATGGAAAGTGTCTCTGCACTTAGAAAACATTTGAAGACAATACTGTCAGATAAACAGTACTTGAAAAAGAAATCCTGACATCTTCCATGATATCCCACCGAAAAGTCATGAAAAACTCATTCCTGAAAACCATTTCAACAGAATACAAATGTGATACTGATGCCAGTAGCAAAGACAGTACAAACAAAACGTGGATTCCTGAAAGGTCTTTGTGAACCTGTATAACACCATGGATATAGCAGAATCATCTTGAAAAGGTGACGAATACAGAGTCTGTCACCATGCAAACTCTATGACATATGGCAAATAGATTGTTGGTAAATATTTAATAAAATGAAACATTAGTCTCTCATGTAAAACCTCTATTATACAAAGAGGTAAAGGTACAGCAACAAAGCACGTGCTGTTTTTTGACAATGATGCTGTTTCAGGTTGCCCATGTCTACAGACTAAAATTAAAGCTCAGTCTGTTACCACAGTGTAATACAACTCAGCAGAAGAGGCCTCTGTAGATTTTCTTTTTAGTTAAACCTGGCTTCTACGGTTCAACAGCTTGACAGCAGTGTAAAAGTATATTGCTTTTGCTGGAACATCTGTCTTTCAAGTCATTACTATTCCTCCTTTAAAATCTTCACTGTAAAAGCTGGTAGAATTTGGGTGTTGGGTTTGCTTGTTTTTTCCCTTTGGTAATACCTTATGCTTTATCTAAGGTGTAAGATGTACAAGTAGCACAGCTTTGGTGCTTCCAAACAAAAAATCATAAAACACATCTCAATTTTCTAATCACTAGAAAATTGGGTTTTATAGAGGGGCAAGTAACTTTTTCCTTTTGAGCTGTGATTGAAAATCAGAATTAGTTTAATAGTAAAATTAGTTTAACCTTTTCAGTTCCAGGAGAACTCCAGAGAATCCAGGAGGCTCCATTTACAACTGAAATGAATTGTCAGAATGCATGACCACATTTGGATATACTATGCCCGGATTATGTGCAAAATTGCCAATCCAAATCCAAAATCATGTGTGGTTTTAAAAGTCTTTACTTTCATGAACATTTTATTTACTTTTATGAACATTTTATGAACATAATGAACATTCGGGTCAGGTTAGGTTTTGTGCAAGTTTTCGTAATTTTGCAAATGTAGGGTCACACTTATTTAAGCATATTTTATTTTTTGACCCAAATAATATTGATTTCATTTCTTCAGTGAAAACAAAAACCACCAATTTTTTTTCCTGATTTCTGCAGCTGAATTTTGATACCAAATTTCCCGAAAAAACAGTTAAAAAGTAATACAAGATAAAAAGGTCCACAGTACAAGGCCCATTACAAAGACTGGCAATTGGCAGCATTGTACATGGGAATATAAACTGTGCTTGCCAGTTTTCTGTGATGAAATTAATCAGCCATCAGACAAGGTTGTCTCAGCCCATTTGCTGCAACTACTTCACTTTCCCCTAGAAGCAGTAACTTACTGCCATACAGACCTACTACAGAAAATTCAGCACTTGAATGGATAAATATGTGAATGGATATCCTGGACAAATTGCAGGGTCTGTATGTCTATCTCAAAACCTATTATCCAGTCACATTTGGACAATCTGATATTTCACTATCAACATTACAGATAAGCATTTCTGAGTCGCTCAAATTCTCCTTACCCAAAAAAATAAAGTACTTCTTTTTTTTCCATCAATTAAAAAAACAAAAGCAACATTCTTTTAAAAAATAAATTCACCCTTCAGGGTAACAATATTTCTTAAGGAAGTCAAATCCCAAAACTGCGGTTATACTTTTTTGTATAATATTATAATCTTTGAACACTCCACACAGTGCTATTTAATTTTAGAGTCATTTTCTGGTCAGCTTACTTATTTCAGCGTCTCATTATTCACAGTCAAAATTTCACCAAAACTAAGAACTAACACATATGCAACACTGAAAAAAAAGTCCTGGCATCAGTTCAAATTATTAATAACATTTTGAACATTTGTTATTTAAGTTTGTTTTATTCTTTCCATCTTAAAATGTGCAACAAGGCAACTTGTCCAATTTATCATCCTGAGATCTTCCATTATCCAATCATGTATCAATAAAACATGAAAAAGTCACATTAGAATAGCATCTGTTAATGTGTTTAAAGTTCTGCAGCTACTAAAGCTGATACCGAGTGCAGAGACCACTAGATGGCATAAAGCAATAAATACAATGAGAAAAAACATAATTATATACCTGAGCTTATCTAAGAAACTCAGATTTTGTTAATATGACGGTTATAATCACAATCTTAACTTTACCCTTTAAAATTACCTATTCTGCTACAACATTACTACCTATTCACATGCTAGTTCAAATATAATACAGGACATAATCCAGGTTTTTATAAACAGCTTTCTTCACAAAAAAAAAAGTATATTTTTTTAATATTCAAAATGATTAGGCCTCACAGTCTGAAGAAAAGAAAGCTCAGAGGAGACTCTATTGCTCTCTACAGCTATGTGAAAGGAGGTGGTGGTGAGGTGGGAGTCTGCTCTTCTCCCAGGCAACCAGCAATAGGAAAAGGAAATGGCCTCAAGGTGTGCCAGGGGAGCTTCAGGTTGGATAGCTGAAAAAACTACTTCACTGAAAGAGTGAAAAGCATTGGAAAAGGTTCCCCTCCTGGAGTCAGTCCCAGGAAGCATACAGAAAATGAATCGACATGACACCTCACAGTCTGATTTAGTTGGCATGGTGGTATTTGGTCATAGGTTGGATTTGACCTTGCAGGTCTTTTCCAACCTTAATTATTCTATTATTTTTGCTAACAATTTAACAAGAGATCTTTAAGATTAAGACCTGGTCTGGGAAATTTCTCCAGCACTCAGGATCTTCTTCCAGTCACAACAAATATTCAAAGAAAACGGCCTGGCCTGGACATCAACCTCCTGCCTCTACACACCCCGTCAGGTCCCTTGCAATTGTGTACATCTGTTGTCTTTATAAGTCCCTTTATTTGATCCTTCCCTACCAAGGTGTAGTGGGTTGACCTTGGCTGGATGCCAGGCACTCACCAAAGCTGCTCTATCACTCCTCCACAAGCGGGAGAAAATGCATAACAAAAGGCTCATGAGTGAAGGACCAGAAAAGATCCTTCCCCAAATACTGTCACAGGTAGAACAGACCTGGGGACATTAATTGAATTTATTACTAACAAAATCAGAGCAAAATAATGCGAAGTAAAACACATCCTAAACACACCTTTCCTCCCACCCCTCCCTTCATCCTGACTTCTCCCTCCTCCATTGTTTCCAAAAGGTAGATTTACAGCTGAGCTGCTCAAGCCAAGGAGAGAACAGTCACTGCAGGAGCCAGAAGAAGAAAAAAGTTTCAATGGTGCTTACACTAAAGTCTCTCTGGGACATAGGAAAGGGTTGAGACACTGCAGGAGCTATGGATATCAAGTAGATATTCCACAATTTCAAGATATAGTCTTCGGTTTCATTCAAATCTGTTTTCTGTATTTACACATTGCCTTGCTTCAGCACATTTATGCCCATATACTATTATTTTTATTCCATTGATGCTAGCTGTAACAGTGATAAAGCCCAGACAGAGCAGGTTCCAGAGACAGGAATCAGGATGCTCATAAAAATGCTTGCTAGACAGACCAGTGGTAAGTGAAAGCTTCACAACGTTAGATGATGCTTTTTCAGAGGGTGCTGCTTCATCCTACTTTTAAATGGTTTCTGTATCTGAACCTGGCAGTTATAAAGCCATTTTTTCCAAACACAATCTTTTTCCAGGAAGCAGGGACAGCTTTTTGACCAAAATGAAATTATTTTTCCACACACACATATATATATATACCTATTCCACACACACACACTTATATATGTAAACACAAACATATTTGTTATGCTCCATATATGTATTATTCAAATAGGTATATGTATTGAAATATTTACATAAATATTCACCTATACTTACCCATATATGTTTACATATATATGTATTTTCATATTCTGGTGCACAGGAGGAATCAAAGATCAGGAAAAAGACAAAAAAATGTCCTTTGGAGAGGGTGGGAAGAAGCCTTTAGCATAAAGCAATAACACAAAGCAGACCAGTTCATTCTGCGTTACGTTTCCTGCTAGTTATGAGTTCTTTAGTTCTTCAACTGGACTGTTCAACAAATTGGAGTTAATCAACAGGCCCCAGCACTAGATGTTAATTACTAGTAACACAAAATTTGGGTTTGGTGCTTCTACACAAATTTTAGTCATCTTTCAGGGGAGTTTAATTAGCTGTTCCACATACCCTGCAAAGCTATTTCCTGTATGCTTTCCTTGCATGCTGCCTTGAGTGATCACGCTTCCCCTGTATGTATACTTTCCCTTTGTGCTTTCTCTTTGTGCATTGTGTGCTTGCTTCTTACTTACCTGATGCTGGTGTACTTTTACATGATACTTAAAACTTTTCAGCAGAGATGCTGAAGCTGTGGCAGCAACATAACTCTTCCTGTGAAAAATATGTCAGATTTGGTACCTTCATGCTAATCATTAGGGTTAGTTTTTATAAATTGTCCAAGTATCATAATAGGTTATGAGTTTTAAGACCTTCTTGATCTCTACTTACAGATCCTCAAAATTAATTTAAGCTTGAGAAGTGTCAATCTCTTTGACTATTTAAATTAAAGCCTATTTGAAATTGAACAATTTGAGGCCATTACCTTTTTAATAATTGTTATTACTATAAAAAATAAGACAAAGGTAAGCTCTCATTGTTCTTTCACTAATGTGCTGTCCTCAAAGATTGTGCTTATGCAAGCAAATTATTATATCATGAAACATGGCTTTTCATGACTATGTGTCCATAGGTCAGTCCAGTGATGAGCAGTTAGGAGGTCTGGTTACAAGACACAAAAATGTTAGTGTGCTCAATTTTTTCCTTCTAATAAACTTTTAAACCAAAATCAGTTTCACAGTTAATTGAATGCATAGGGAAAACAGATGTTACTTTATTTCATTACCTATTTCAATCTTCACTGAGAAATAGGTTATCTTACTAGAAGCTTATTGGAATACTAAATGATTCCCACCCTGTCTGTACTGATATCCCACAACAGCCTGAAGTTGTTTCAAGGGTTTGTTTAGATTTGATTGTATGTTTTAGTGCTTATGCAGCAGGTTCACTGACATACAAAAATGATTATTTGTACTTGAACTTTAAAAATTAAAATTCACTCAGATGCAACTTGAAAGCTGAGTTTGCAGTCAAAGAAGGCTGTAAATACTTTTAAAGTATTTCTCTAAAGGATGGGGTAGGTGAGGAAGCCAAAACCTAAGTTCAATCATTTGTATGCAGCACTCTCTGGAAGTCTGTGCAACACAAAGATGAGAGAGTGCAAGAGAAAGTTTTTCTGAGTCTCTTGATTAAAAAAAGAATCAATACAATCAAAAAGTCCCCTTTAAAAGACATCTGTCCACTATGTACTCATGGTTTTTGGTGAATTAGGCTGGAACTGCAAAATAGGTCATAAAACAGAATTCTAATTCTCCAGAAATTCTGAAAGCTGCTTAATATTTCTTGAACAGAATTTAGGGGTTTTTTAAATTTCAATTTGAAAAAGCTATTAAGAAATGTTCCTAAAGCTCCTGGGAGAAACAGGAGACCTGTTAGAGATCTTGCATATTGAGAAGACTGCAGATATTTGGATCTGAGAAAGCTGAAGACAACACAGAACAGAGGCTTCCTTGAAACTTCATTATCACATGGCAAATTTACATGTTTCATATAAAGATCATCAGTGGATCAGATGATACTGAATGAACAAGGTTAAGTGGTAAATAGCCTGCCTCTTCAAGTTACTCTAAGAAATTAAAGTAGTTGTAAGTTTGTTTAGATAGTAGAGAAAGAGTTAATATTCCAAATACAAAATATCCTCCTGTATCTTCATATTAAACCTATATCCCTATGCACCACTCAATATATTCTAGTTCACCTGCCCTGTCACATCTACCAGCTTTCATATATGTGCTGGCAGTAATTTTTTTTTCTGAGGTCAGTAAAAAGAAGGGATCAAATTCTAGATGGGAGGGGATTGAGGAGATGCCATAGTCTTGGACTGAAATTCTTTTGTGAGGCTATAGTGATATATAGTGATATATATCTTTGATATATCAGACTTGCTTTTTCCCTGTAATTCATGAAGTGCATAGGGGGATGCAGCATTCACCCACAGCCCAGGAGAAAGTGGCACTCATGCTGCAGCGTGTGGACTCTGAAAAACTGTGATCCAGTGAGAAGCTTGAATAGAGAGAGATGAGAAACTTTGCCCCAGGAATAGAAAAAAAAAAACTTCTGTTCCCAGAGATAAAAGAAGAGAACTTTAGTTTTTGAGGTGGAATAGCTCATCCTTAAAACAATACCCCAGAAGTTGACATGGCCCATGAAAGCAGCTTTGGGAAAGCTGCAAGGCATGGGAAGGACTTTTCACACTGCAAACAGATTTTCCTTTCCTGGGCACCTGATTTACTGTGACACTGAAGCCACAAGATAACTGCTTCTTGTGAAAAAGTCTCAATGGCAAGTCAAGAGAGACTCCTCTCCCTAAGTGAACTGAATGAAAACTATTTTAGAGGTGGTAAACTGACTGAAAGTCCCGAGTTTTGTCTCTTTGTCAGTGGCAAAGAAAAGAGGGTGTGTGGGGAGAAGTGTTCTGAAAGCTTATTCTGATTGTCTTATAATTTTTTTCTTTTAGTTCTGAGTTAATAGTTCTTTAGTTACTAAAGTTTGGAGCCTGCTTTGCCCTCTTCCTAATCCATATTTTACAGTAGAAAAATAAATAAATATATTCTAGTGGGCACTCTGGTGTTTGGCCAGCATTAGACCCACTACAGGGCTGCTCTCAAAATATGTTTTAAAGCCTTTAAGGATAAACAAAAATTGTCATGAAAAGTCAAGGCATGTCAGCAGTATCCAACCATCCTGAACTGTCCAACTCACTCATCTGCTTTCTGGAATTCTCACATATAAAAATTTCCTTTTCCTTTAATACATTAACTAATAATACTTTCACCATATCTACATAAACCAAAATTTCTGATTTCACTCAGTTTTGGCTTTGGGATTAATAACTATCGAAAGGAAATAGAAAAATGTTAGAAATTTTGATTAGCAATTCCAGTTCACCAAAGAACAGCTTGATAGGCAGTTTATAGATCATTGCTATGGACTTTTCTAGTTCTAGTAATACTTTTCTAGTATTCACTTTTCTAGTTCTTGAAGAATATTGATCACAACATTGTTTCTTAAAATCAAACTCTCAAAATATCAAAATATGATACATCATGGGTCTAGCTTCATTCAATTCACTCTTTTCTGTAAATTTATACATCCCAGCACAGCTCTGAGTAAAAACCTTCTCTTCAGAATATTATATTGGATCTATAAAAGCTCAGACCCACAACCCTAGTTATGTCTTTCAGATACATATGCCTTATAATCATTGCTGAGGTTAAATGAACCATGTCTGCTCAAAAAAGAATTAATAACATTAATTTTAGGGTTTTTTCAAGTTTCCTAAGATGAAAACAAATAATAATAAAGAATTGCTCTATAATTAATACCTGAAATCTTGTAAACCTCTTTCTCTGCTATGTGCCATATGGCACATAGCATAACTTACATTAAGCTATTTTGAAAATTGAAAAAGCAACAGACAAATAGAATGTAGCACAGAAAAAAAATTAATATATAACTGCAATATATAATATGATATAGGAAATACCTTAAAATACATCCCATAACTATAAGAATATCTTAGTTTACATTTTGCCTACTTACAAGGGATGAAACTTTGTGTTAATGAATCATGAGATCTACTCGAAAGAAATAGACTCTTTAACATCTTTCTTCCCACAGTAGGACATACTTGACACGTGTCAGATGACACAATAGCAGCTATATTGCAACATACTGTAGGAACTGATCAATTAAGACAGCTTGACTTAAATCACAATGCATTACCAAACTGACACCACAACACATGACTTTCATTCACTAAAACAGTTTTATGGTAGAGTTGTTGAACAGGAGAACAGGACAGATATAAGAATATAAAGATATTTCTTATAAAATAGACAAGATGGTACAGGGTCTGATAGCTCCAACTGAGTGCTATGGTCAGCTGTCTGACCTTCTCAGTGATGCTGGCCAAAGATAAAGTATTAGAAAATACTGCTGGAAAGAAGAACACACACTACAGGGGTTTAGTAGTGCCCTTTCATATATATCACACACATGAACCACTTTCAGCTGGGGTCTAAGTTGAACATTAGGTTCATACAGAAGCTGAAGACATTACTGAAGTGCTGGGTCATCACAGAATCAAAACCTGGAGAGCGCACTTATGTCTGTGGCAAAAATTATCTTGTTCCAAACAATAATACACCATAGATTTCACTTTCAAGGATATCCTTGTTGAAATCTCCCTTCTTTCAGTACCCATCAGCAGTGCCTGAAATATCTCACCGTATAAGTATTTGCTAAGAAGTTGGGGTAGACAACTGCACCCTAAAATGGGGAATTTTGCTGTGGAAAGAGAATACCATTTGCTTACACTAGCCACAAACAATTTTGTTAATCTTGAGCAAACACTGTTCCTCATGTGATCACTGTTTGCCAAATGAAGCACTACATCCAGCCTCATTAGGTAAAATCCAGTTTCTTCTTCAGGCAGTACAATGAACAACTTTATTTGTTGCCAGATTACTCCATCTCCCGTTTCCTTTGCCAAAGGAAGTTGGAGTTGTCATACATCTGAAGATGGCACAATGAAAATGGGTTGGTACAATTCTGTTGAGAAATTACTTCTCTTTAATGAGAAATTTCCAAGTAAACACAATGAGTAGTGACTTGACATGGATATGTTTCTGATCTATTTCTGATATATTCCTGTGCATTACTGCCTATACTTTTTCTTATATATTCCTGCCTATCCTGGAAGTTCCAGGATATCTGGATACTTCAAGAAACATAGTAGTCACATTGACATGCATGCCTTAAGAATGGAGGGGAATACAGAAAATCTTCTGAGATTTAAATTAAATTCCTTCTGCTGAAATTATAAGATTAATAAAAACACTGATGGCCACAGTGCCCATCAGAGCAGCATTCTGGTAAGGTCATAAGAGATCCAGTCCATACCAGTGGTATTAGAGGTACCATAGCAGCATCTTTGAAAACTGTAGTTTCAGGAAATATTGTAACTCCAGAGAAACATGCAAAACTTTGGACTGTGAAGAAATCTTTGGCAAAATGTTGCATTTTATTCTGACTATTTTTTCTCCTGACACTATTTTTGGTACAAGGAGTTCTTTCTTTTGCAAAAGATATATCTCAGACCCTTTGACCTCACCAGAGAGTAATAGAGAAAATGGCCCCCCTCTTTTTTCTTTTTTATAACTTAAACTGGAACATGCAGCAAAGAAATAAATAAGTGGGCAACAAAGGTATATTTTCAACTTCCTAAAGATACAGCAACTAAATCTACTTCATTAAAAGAGAGCTTGTTCCTTTGTGTTCTTCCTCCCTATCCTGGCCACTGGCAAAGTAGCATTATTATCCTATGAGTCATTCTTTCTTCAAAATATCTCTCTGGGTAGTACTTGTTAATTAAACTTTCTCATCCTCTCTTCCCCTTTCTCTCTTACAGTTGTTAGCAGTAGTCTTGTATCCTCTCTTTTGAATAGATATCTATATGCAGTCTCCCATTATTAGAATAGTAGGATGGAACTATCTTTTACTATGCGTGCCCATTGAGCACACGATTACTAATTATATGAAGTATGCCCTGTGAGTTCTACTGGGAATTTAAATAGTAAATTTTCTTAATCTCTTTAGGACAATGTCATCTATTATGCTATGTGTCTTTGGTGGCATTTTAGCTAGTGAATTTGAAAGGTTCTCCAGTTTCATAAAGAAAAATGTGGAACATCTGTCTCTTTTCTGTAGATGTGACTCGGCAGTAGCTAAAGCAGCCTGCTGCTCAGAAATGCAGAGTAGGAAATAAAATGTCATTTGAATACATGTGGTAATAATAGCCTGGTAGCAGTGCCCTAGCCAAAGCAAATACCCATCAGATGTGTTTCTAGTAAAATCATACATACTGATTTCTTAACTTCATTTTTATGAAAGAATAGCAAAACATTTTTCACAGAAACTAGGTTTGATTCCCAACCATATAAACAGACATACATATTTTATTATGAGCCTGCCCTACAAAATGCACAGAGAAGTAACTGAGTGAAATACCTGGCTACAACTGAAAGGAAAATACAGCTGTTATTTATGCTCAGTGAAACAAATTCAGAGGATGTCTCTGTGGAAGGCCAAGAAGTTACAGCTTATGTTTTTATCCATATTCATTTAATGCCTAGCTCTGTACAGAGTAACAGCTCCAATTTTAAGCATATGGTAGGATAAGGAAGGTAAAATAAGACTGAAGAGTTGTTGACATATTGGAGCAGCAAGGTAAGCAGAGAGAAAGCCTGAGCTGAGTAACAACTAAAGCTCTTCATCTGAAGTCAGACCTTCACCATGGAGGCAATTGTAGATATGAATAATTTGAAAGAGTGAGAAACCTACAATTACAACAGAATGGGAAGGTAGAATCGAGCAACTGATTTAACCTAGGCCAAGGAAACCCTGGAGCAAAAGCAGGAAAAGGGTCTAACCTCTTGAAAAATCAATCCGGACCTCATCTAGAAAGCCATACCTTTTGTAAGCAGAAACAAATCAACACACACTGATGTGTTCTGGGTAGCTATGACTGCCTTAGATCTGACTTGGTATATCCCTCAAAGTTCCTTTAATACTTACATTTCTATGTATTCAGAAATCAGATAAAGAGAAGAAGGATGGACATTTTATGAGTGATTTTTGATCTTTTTATTTCTGTCATGTATGAACATCAAAAGCATTTGTTGGGACTGCAGTTGTCAAGTTGTAAGCCAGCAAGTGAAAACAGCTGTCTATCCTCAGCACCAACAAACACGAATAGATCTGTCATCATAATTACAGAGCTGGACTGTCTTCAAATACCAACAACAGTCTGCACTGTGAGCAATGTCAAATAAGCCTGACTCAACCAGTTTAGAATCCATTTTTTCTATAGAGCATAATGACAGCCTTTCTCTTCTATGAAAGCTTGAAAAACTTTCTGTGTAAGGAAGTCTGTTATCCCTCATGCTAAATATTTCATGACTTGCTAACAGAAATTGTTCTATAAATCAAAAAGTGATTTACACATTTAATAAAATGATTATGCCATTTGTTTATGTGCACATAATTTTAACTTGATTACACTCCAAGAGCCTCGTTTCCTTATTTCAGCAGTAACTGTCTTTGGATGGATCTCTCACAAGTGTTTATTTAGATACATGCAATAGCTTAAGGCATTACAATGGAATACTGAATGGAATTTTCATGCCCAAATTATTGCACATTGGCAAGAAAGTGACCAAGATACCTGAAAGTGTGTCTTGATTTAGCAATGTCTAGGCAAAGATGAATCTTATTAAGAATGCAATTTTATAATGTAAATATCACACTGTCAGTAGATCTGGTCAGCAGATTTACAATGAATATTACAATTATCTGAAAACCATTGAATTTGAAAAAGAAACAGGAGGAAAAAGGCTTGAGACAATATTTTTTCTTGTAACACAAAAGAAGAAAGAACCAAAAATAAGAGTATTTGAATCAATTCCCTGTCTTCTGAACCAAACCTGTATACTGACTGCCCTCAGGAAAGCAGACTACAGTTCTCAGATGTTCAGATTGCCATTTTGAAATTACAACTTCTAATATCTATTTTGTAAGGATGTAGTTTCTCTTTGGTCTGGATGTTGCTACATAGTTGATTCTCAATAGCAGGCAAGCCAGAATAATCTGATTCCCATCATGCATTACTTCTATATTCCCAAATTTTTTAGCCATCATACCAGTCAACCAGACAACCAAAGTACAAAAGCATTCCAGTGAAGTAAAGTCATTAAGCGACTGAAATTACAGGTCACCAATACCGATATCCATATAAACCATACTGGCTGTGTAGTCAAAAAATGTTTGCCTTTCAAAATCTTCTAGCCTGAGGGTTTGAACATATCTGACATGAAGTTTCGTTAAATGTGCACTTTCATAGCAAGTGGTGGTATTTTTAATGTGGAAAAGGCACCAATTTTGAATTAATACATTGTTATATTACTCTAAAAGAAACACTTATAACTATAAAAGAAGGAAGGAAAAGAAGTATGTTAAAAGAAGGAAGGAAAAGAAGTAAAAAGTAAAACTAAAGAAGAAACTATGAAAAAAGAAGAACTATGTAAAAAGAGGGAGCGAGACTGCTGTTGATTGGTAATTTCAGAAAAGAATAAACAAAAAGAGGAGTTTCAGATTCATTGTCACAGAACCAAACAAATATCTTCATTTGATTTGATTTTTATGTGTGTGCATGCTCCTGAAAACTTGTAGCACAAAGCTGAAATTTTTAATTACAAGATGCAGTGTCATTATAGCCTGATTTTTTTCATTTAAAATCATCTGAAACAGCTCACTGAAGGAATTAGTAATGGTTTTAGGAGACAGATGCTGTGCAGTAACACATTTGGATTTAACAGTCCTTGCAATTGTAACTGATAGTAATAATACAAACCCATTGTAGTTGATAGTTACTAATGGGTTAAATAAGGGACATTTACTGAAATAAATTTGATGATGATTCCTCTCCAAGGTCCAGACTGCAGAGTGTAAATTCAAGCCTAAGTTCAATATTACTGTCATTTCCCTTTCCCTCCCTCTAGCGATCCCACACATGGTCCCTGGATACAGGAGCCAAAGATAGGTTTGGAAGCTCTTGGACACTTCATTTTTCTTCTATGACACTTTTAGATAGTTTCTCTCTCTGACCCTCAGCTCTCAGAAAAGGGTGAGCACAGTTTGGTGTTTATAAATACAAATATAGCTGTGCACACATGGAAACATATACATGTTATGTTGCATAATGCCACACAGGGATCATGGAATAAGTTACCTTAAATTCAACTGAGCATTAGAGATGCTAGCACACATGAAGGGAAGATGTGGATTTAAATACAGGTCTTCAGGAGTGGTTTTCACAACATCACAATGTATATCTATCTTGTAGATTCCCTCAGAGCTGGAGCTTCTAACCATTCTGAAAACAATACATGATATAGAATTAGAAATACAAGCAGCATATGTATGTGACATTGGTTGGCAATTTGAATCTTGTAAGAATTAGCTGTTATTAATTGCTACTGTTTGTTGTTTAAGCTGTCTTTATTCCACTTCACATTAAAAATCAGTAAGATGCCAGGGGTTCATTCACAATTCTAAAGGCCATTTTTGTTTTGGGAAAATCTGAGATCTCAGAAGCATAAACCAAAATGCAGTCTCAGTATGGTTTACACACTTTCTTTTTCAGGGTTTCTTCATAATTTATGGATCAGAAACAGAGAGAAACTTTCATCCATTAAGGATCCACTTTCTACTGATGATAGTTTTTATAACATATCTCTGATGAGGTTTATAAAAAGAAGAATGGTATATTTTCTATGAAATATTAAGTCTCTTTGTACCTTCAATGTACTCTAGAACCACGCTGATTGAGGAAATAAATTTTTAGGTTTGCTTTCCAGAATAGAAGAAGCTGCATTTAAAATAGGTATTATTGTTCAATACAGTATTCTTCCCCATGACTAAGGTTTGCAGAATCTCTTTCAAATTTCACACAGGTATATGTGAGGAATGTGCAAGGAAAAGAGAATAAAATACGCTGTCGTAGATCTACAAAAGATGATCTCCAAATCAAAAAGTATCATGTTATTTGTAGGTGTGAAGCTAAGGGAAGACCTTTGAGATTCAAAAAAAAGCTATTATTTGAGATATAATAAGCTACAATCTCCACTTCTAATTATGCGACCCAGTGAGAATAGATAGATATCCTCAAGAATGAACCCCTGAAACCCACTCATCTTTTATGTCAGCTTGTAGAGAGAAAGGAAGAGAAAGGATACACTTCAATTCCATCCTGACTGGATGGTGAATAAGTCTGTAAGAGTCACGAACATTTCTTAGATATTGTCTTTAATCATATACACAATAATGTAATTAAAGGTGCAAAAACACACCAAAAATTAAAGTCTTGTCTAAAGAAGTGGTGATTCACAAGGAATTCAATACACAAAACCTGGTTTAGGTCTGAGTCATGTGGAGCTCAGTATACTACTTATTTTTGCCAAAGGCAATTGTAATAATGTTGAAAAAGATTAAAATTTTAAATATGATTAAACTCATTAAGAACTTGTTTTGAAGCTTAAGTGGATGTGGCAGTAGAGAACAGGTTTGGATGCAACTGTGAATCATGCCAATTGCACTTTGAGAAGCTACTCTCCAAACACTTGGGTTGTGGTTAGGAAAATGAGCTAAACTGGTCCCAATGCAGTTTTCCTGCAAAGTGAACAAATTCACTGACCCATAAATGCTGTTCACTGCCGTGCCTCTGCAAGTCCTGTCTCCTGCCAACCGTGTAATAACCTGAGACTTTATCTGGAACTGATAAGGGATGAAACTGAGAAGGAGGAATGGTTGAACAAGTTAAATATGAAGCGTTTGTGTTTAAAAAAATGTCAGAAGCTTGTCAATAGTGATTTAAATATGTGGGATGAGCCACATCCTGCAGACGTCATTTTCCTCATCACTTTCTCTACAGCTTATTTAGATTATACAACAACTTCTAAGTGTTTATATATAGATGTGAGGAGTCACACTTCAAGAAAATAGAAGATAATTAGAAAATGAGAGAAAAGTATCACTTTTTTTTTGTAAGAAACACCATTGTGACTCTCTAATAGAATTTCTACTTCTCCTGATAGAGTTCATGAGCTCTTGTCTTTAACTACACAATTCTAGCTTTTCTGCTTTGTGATAGAAAGTTTGTGAATTATTCAGAAGTATTCTTTTCCCCACTGCTGCTAAAGAAAAAATGCTACAGGTTATCCTCAATTAAAACAGTCTGCACTTGCCTGTAATATATACAATTACATTTGAAGCTTCCACTAATAAAGCTAGTCACTGTCATTTATTTCCAGAAAGATTTAAAATAGGATCTGCCCTTCCTCATACTGTTGACAGAGGAAACATTTTCTAAACAAAAGTTAGAAAAAACTAGGTACTTTCCCTAGCCAGACACAGTAAAAGAGGCAGTAGCATAAAACAGCTCAATTTTTTTCCCAGGTATAAAGTCCATGAACACACGTTTTAGCAGAGAATCACTGGTTTTTGTAGGGCTTTGTTTTCTCATGAAACTGAATGACAGTTTCTCTGGAATGTTTGTTATTTTTTCAATACTTAAGAATGAAGGAAAATCTACAAATTAGCAAATTTGATCAAATCAACAAAATGATCAGTTAGTTTTTTTGAGAATGTCAAGATAATAACTTCTAGAAACAAAATCAGAAGATACACAGTGGCCCTCACATTTCATATTTTGAATTCTCAGTATACCTGCAAATTTGTTATTCTGACCTTTTGAGTCTGAGCTTAATATTTCTGATCATAATAATTAACTACTAGGGGAGTAGTTTTCATTTTTGTTATGTGTTTTAATGAATTCCTCAGCAGGTGAAACACCCCTTTTCAAAAGCCCAGCCCCAGTCATATGAACCATCTAATTACCACAGACATTCCCAGCTTTGTTTGTTGTTTTTTTTTTAAATAAACTTAAATTAACAGGCCAACAATCCACAACCTAATTATAGAGAGAGCACTGAACTGAAACACCAACTTACAATCCCTTTTTTTCAAGGCAATTCTGATTTCAGTTTCTATCCTGAAGACTTCTCCAAGTCTAAATACTTTATACTTATACATTAGTTTAAGGATTATTGTACCATCCCTAAAATGTTCTGACTTAACAGCGTGGTGGAAAAAAGAGTGGTTAACAATTAACTGTTCTGTATAACACTAGGGAAAGTTTTTGCATGAAACTGAGTATCCTTTCATGGTTTTCATTGGAGTCAGATAAACACTAAGGCAAAGGAGCATATCCAGCAATCACATATCCAGTGATTTTAAGTGGCAATACCTAGTGTAAGACAGAATACTATTAGTATTTCATTCAATCTTTTTCTAGTTCAGTTCATCTATGCCTGTAGTTAGTGTCCCATGAGTTTTGGTACATTACAGTGGACTTTCAGTGAAGGAATGAAATATGATTAACTTTAAGCAGATGTTGCTGAATCAGGCCTGCTAACACCAACAAAAAGCAAATATTAATAGCTCTGTCCAATTCTCTCTAGGATAGTACTTTCAAGGAAAATATTCAAAATCATGTACTTTAACTAAATAACTGTTTAGCATCTAATAAACAACAATTCATTATGTAGAATAGACCTCAAAACAGAATGTCATATTGATGTCAATTTTCTACTTTCATTTAGTGCTAATAATCTTATAATTGATGAGGTGCAAATAAACATCTTTTCCATTGCTTTATTTGACTCTGAACAAGTTCTATATTTCCTAAATATCCTAAGGACAAAAGATACTATCTTACCAATAGATATTTAAAAATGCCTTTCTTTTTTAAAGGTAAAAGATTATTCCTGAATCACAGCATATTATATTAACAAAATGCTCATGAAAGGTACAGAAATTATTGTCCACTCTGGAATTTATTGTCCACTCTTTTGACAGCAACCCTTAGAGTGTTCTCTTTACCTTACCAGATGCATTCCTAAAGCTTCTGTATCAAAATTACTTAGAATAAGTGCATAAAAGCAGAGATGGCACACAGTATCTTTTCTCCAAGCAAGCTCTCCAGACACGGCACTAAGCAGATCATCTTCTGTTTGAATATTTAGTTACTCTCATTTTACCTCATAGATCTTCAACTATAGGTCATTAGCAAGGTACTGGAGAATACTGAGAGCCAAGTTCTGGCTGCTTGCTGTCCATCCCAGAGGGTCAGCATCTAGATCTGAAACAAAAGTTACACTCCACAAGTTTCTATGTGAATGAGTGTACCAAAAACCAGACATAAGGATCATCAGATTAAAAAAAGGAAAAGCTCAGTTCTTTGAATGAAAATGACTGGCATTGTACTGTTTGTACAAATTGTACATGATATAATCCTCCTTGAAGCCCTGACAGAAATGTCACTAAAAAGATTTCAGAATCGAGTGTCTCCTTTATGTTTCCTTTGCTAGTGGAGAAGGTCCCACACTGTGATTTTCTGCCTAATCTCTTTGTGTCATGATGCAAAATATACATTACATTCCATTTGCAGGTAAAAGTTCCAGGCTGCAGCCTTTAAATGCTTAGATACTTCTCTAAATAATTGTGTCTTTCTTATATTTTCTTATATGTTGTGTCTTTTTATATTTAGATATTCCTTACATCTTTTTTGATTCCACATAGTTATTTTCCTTGGTATTGATCAGTACTACACGTTTATACTAATGCATTTACAGGTACAGTTACAATACAGATAATAAAACAACAAATAATAAACAATAATAATAATAAACAAATGACAGTGAAAAACATTCTGTAATGATACCATAGTCCACCTGATCTGGCACAAAGCCTGAATCATCTTCATATTAAATCTGACATTCTCTTGCCCACCACAGTGAAGGATTCCTTTTCTTTACCTGCTCTCCAGTCCAACAGAGAACTTAGGAAGGATAGGCCGCACATGATACTGTGATAAAAATAACAAAGCAGAATACATCAATGGAACCAGAAGCAAAAGTAACCTCATGGTGCTGATTCACGTCATAGATGCCAACAACTCAAAGAAGTTGCAGTTCATGAGTTTGTTTAAAAAAAAAAAAAAAAAAAAAGAGTTTTGGCCCCTACTTCATGGCTGCATGACAGTAATTTAGTAATTCTTGATGTAAAAGTTTGTCAGATGCATATTCCAGGCAATACCTCCTCCCCCTCGTTGAATCATACAGGCTGTGTCCTAATCAAATTATATTTTTGAAGTGTTTCCTCACTGAATCCCACAAGATTGTTTCTCATATTTTCCCCCACACATGCTTTTGAAACTAACTATCCTGAAGCTGCCAGCAGAGCCTTCTTTCTTCTCTCTCTTCCCTACCCCCCCCCTTTCTTTTTTTGAGGGGGGAGGAAGAGAGTCATAGTTATGTTCGTCATTTTTCAGTCCTTCACAATCTGCCCTGTCAGCTGACAATATCTAAAAATATCAGGAAGACCAATGTTTATTTCTGTCATTTCAGGATTATGCCTACTTTTTTTTTTTTTTTCATAACAGAGTCACCATTTATTAAAGTCGGGAAAACACTTGTGTTAAGATCTTTTGTGTCCTGTTGGACTGTCAGTGACCTTCCCCAATATTTATGAGGAGGCTCATTGATCTCTTCCAGCAAATACAGCTGAAGGCTCCCCCTTAAAAACAGGGAGAGAAGGCAAACTGGAGAACAGCACAGTAGAGACATAGAATCACTCACCTAAGCTGGTGCCATTTGCTTCCACATGATTAGTCAGTGATTAATGCACAAGAACAAAACATTATGTCCTTTGCTGCCCACTGGTTACCCCTGCTTTTCACAAACCCATTACATCATACCCTGTTTTTTATTTACAATGGACTCACTGTTGTCCTTTGAATTATTTCCTGTTGTATCCCAAGAGTTGTTCTCTGTGCATTGTAATAATCATGTGCCACCTGTTTCCCCCCAAACTAGCTTGCAAGAAGACATTTCATTCACTTGTGCCCAATCATTTGCTAAAACAGGTTTCATTGCTGGGTTACAGCCTAGTGCTTTCCAGAACTTTTTCTGGTGTTCTAGCAGTATAAACCCGCTGGCAGCAGCTGGTTACCCAGATCTGCATCCTCACTACTCCCATAGTTCCTGGCACAAAAGCTACAGGGAGAGCCAGGGTCACAAGAAGAGATGTCTAGGGAAGGCTGAAATGCAGCTGTGGGGCTAACAGCCTTGTGGGGTTCACTATGCAAGTGTGTAGTTTGGGTGAAACACATCCACCATATCGAACACCAGGTATTGCCTGGCCTCTGGAACTGTGCAGCAAAGGGAACAAGTGACCCACATGCAACTGAAGGCAAAGTTAGGATGGCTTTTATTAATACATGGGCTTAAACTATTTTCCTGCAGGTTTCATGTCCTGGGTAAAATCAAAGACGGTCTCTCTTCGCTAGCACAGCACTGATCACAAGCAGTGCCTCGGTAAACATGTCTAAAAACACCTGTTACTACTGAGGGCTGGATCACAGCTGCCACTTCAGCTCAAGTTGGCTCCACCTCATCATCTTTCTCATCAGAAATAAGTATTCTTAGAAAATACATGCCATATAAATGATAGATCTTATTGAGCCACGGAAGCAAGAAGCCTTAGGTCTTCCACTATAACTCTTGGCAGTTATAGGAGATCAGAGATGAGCTGATAACCATTTTGTTCCCAGTCAGGAATGTCAGTAAGTTTTCTGAAAACCTCAGTTGTCATAGAACACATGAAAACAATCCCTTTCTACTGGCACAAGCAAGCTATCTGTGACAAAGACCATGCAAATGAAGGAGGACACTGAAGAGGGGCTGGCAGCTTCATTGAAAACTTTGCATACTCTTCATCAGTCACTTTTTAAAAAGCTGTGCACAGTCTGAAGTAGCCTGGGGATTTAATTGCCACATTTATTTTTAAAAGCATCTCCATCTAAGATGACACATGAGACACAACAAAATGTCAATCATTATCTCAATCCAAAGGATACAGATTTTAGTAGGAATTGATTGGGAGAAGATTGAAAGAGGTTTTGAACACATTCTAAAGTATTTTTTGCAATATGTACAAGGCAAAAGATGCACAACAGATCTGAAAAAATTAGATATGTACATTACAATTCTGAATCTTGACTAGGTGTCAAAATCTATAGTGGCCTTTACTGGATGCACTCTGTCTCTCCAGTGCTCTTCTCTTCCCTCATGTTCTGTAAGTGTAGTGTGGGTTTAAGCCTGAGCAATGCAACTACATAGGCATCACCAAAACTGCAGGAATAAAAGAAGCTCTCCAACAACATCTTTTAAGTGTGAGAGAATCAGGCATTACTTTATTCTGGCCAGGATGTCATTCCAGCCAGGATGTGCAATGGAAGTAGTTTCATCCCCACATGGCAGTGGAAATCATCCCATCACGCATGCTGAGGTTGTATAGTGAAAATCATTCCATTACACACAGTTCTTTACCAGATTTGTCACACATTTATACACGAAAAATGCAAAGAAATTCTAGTTCATTGGTTCTACATTACACAGTTCTTAGTACTTAATCTCTATTGGTTATGGATTCCCTCACCTTTGATGTTGATTTGGTCCTCATTCTTTGGTTCACTTATCAATCTTTTCCCAGACCAAGTATCTCCAACTGCACCAGGGAGGGATGTCTGTTAATGTCCATTTATCTCCTCTGTATTTTCTAGCTTCTCCCAACCTGTAGATGTTAAACTTTCAGAATCTAGGAATCTTCTTTTTGGTGATGGAAGTCCATCAGGCCTGACCTAGTGAAACTCAAAACCTGAGTGAAGAGGGTACTATGAAGAGAAACCTTAATTCTGCCCCCCTCCCCATTGGTAAAGGCAAACAAACCCATGACTGAAGTTACTTGAAAAAGTTACAAAATGAAGATATGTAATTTCCAACACAAGGACTATAAAATTTTCTTCATGGCATGGGAAAGAATTGGGGCAAAGTCTAATGTTACATATCTAATCTCTTTGATTAAGAAGCTTTCAGTAAGGTAGGCTCCTTGTAAGGGCAATGCAATAATTAGAAAGAAGCTGTACCTGTTTCATTTAAGTGTTTTTCAGTTTTGCACCTCAGGGTTAGGCCAATTGCTAGAGCTTACTTGGAAATTATTCTTCAAAAGGCTTTTCTGAGTGTTGAAGCTAAGCTGCTAGAACTGCTAGAGACTCCACTTTCTGATGTACCCATTAGTACAAACAGCAAGTGTGCTATTCCAATTACTGGTAAGAAGCTAAGTAAACGGGTCAATTAAATTTTGCCAAATCAAATGTTTGTCTGGACATGATGGATTGCACTTGAGAAAGCTCAGCTAGATTTGTGAGCTGCCATAAAGCCTTGGCAAGAAATTTGGTCTGCCCAAGGCACTACCTGAATCTATCTGTACTGGTTGATAACAGCATTTCCCTCCTTTTCTGGAGATTTTTAGAGATAAAATTCAAGAGTGATGCCAAGGTGTTTCTATGATAATACAACAGTGACTCAATCCGGTGTATATTATAGCATTCAATATTTATCAACTGGACTTTTACACTAGTTCAGCAGCCTAAACTGAGCTTAAATTACGGGATTTTTTCCTTTAATATATCATATTGTCAGAATCCACAATTGTCTGGTTCTGGCCATGACAGAGTTCATTTTTGCAGCAGCCAGGGCCTATACAGTATCATGTCCCCCACCTGCCTGGGGTGGGATCAGTGTTCTTTCTGGTTTAGCAGGCTCAGTGACACTGGGTGAGCAGTGTGTGTGATTCGTTCACCTCTCTTGTACACTCTGTTGCTGCTACTGCTTTGTTACTGATTATTTACCTGTTTTGTTGCTGTTCCTGGTTAATTGTTCTTATCTCAAACTGTGATCTTCACCCTTCTGTGCCTCCAATTCTCTTCTCCATCCTACCACAGGGGTGGAGGGAGAGGCTGGGAGAAATGAGCAAGTGGCACGAGGTTTGGGGTGTTTCAGTAAATTGAGGAGTACCATTCCCAAACCACAAACACATATCAAAATTGTTGGGTTTTATGAATTACACTATTCCCAACCTTCTCTACAGCTTTTCACGGATGTACACTTTACCCTCATACCAGTAATAGTTCTGTGTCCCTTGATCTAGTTATATTTTACTGCATATCTCTCATAGGCCTAAATCTTACCAGTGGCATCTGTATTTTCAGACAAACACAGAGCAGGATGAGTCCTTCTGAAAAAATAAACAAATTCTGTTATCACTACTAATGTCAGGAAAATTAGGGATGACCATACATTTATCCTGGTCTTTGTTCATCAAATTGAAAATGGAGGCAAGGGAAATTTAGTGAGACCCATCAGTTTGCCAGCTAGATTACTTTAGAATTTCTTCTGAGCAGCTGGAATAGAGACGGGCAAGAAACCTGCATCAGTCATATTGGATGGATGCTAAAGAAGCAATTAGGCATATCCAGCCTAGACACACAGAATGTATGAGAGGATCCAGTAGCAGGGACAGAAACAGAAAGGAATGGGAATAAGGAATTATTAAGGACTTAAGTAAGTATTAAGTATTAAGGAAGCTAGATAGGGATGGAAAATTTGCTGTTCAAATTATTGTTCATTGTGAGGATTAGGAAACCTAATCTGGCCTATCAAAATTGTACCTTGACTATCAGACAGAGAGATAATTTGGAGAGATACTGGCAATATTTGTGCAGGTCAGTCTGGAGGAAATCCTGTACAAACTTTACAAAGAAAATAAAAATAATATTATGATTAAAATAATCTTATGTCTAATTTAATTAAATTCAGTAAGTGAGAAAGTCTCTGAAAACTGTATGAGTGCACCCGATAACAGAAATTAATAAGTGAAACATCAGCATGACCAAGAGAATAGGAAAACAATTAAGATGAGGCAAAAATCCTTATATAGAGGGGTTTTTACTCCACTGCTATTTGCCAGATCTCTACATCCCTCACCATTACAGATGCCATTATTTTTTTCTCAGTCATGCTACGTTAAGCTACAAGTATAGGTAAATATAATACATATCCCCTATCTAGGCATGTATGTCCAGCCAAAACTTGTATAGAATACATGGAGAAAAACACGTGAGAATGTACAATTGTGCAGATATCAAGCTTAGAAATTGTGAATTCGTATGCTCAGTCCACTCTACTATGCTGCCTCAGTCTGAGTTATTACATCATTCTGTCTACACTTGAGGCAAGCTATTGCATCGATTTAACATTTGTATATTTATATCGCATCTAAATATACCTGTAAACATATGTATATAAATACTGTATCCAACCTGCCCATCAGCCCCAGTCACCTCCCACCTCCTGCTCACTAATAGCACAGTCCTGCATCACCTCCCACTCAGCCAAGCAATCCTGTTCTAGCTGCTTTCGACATACTCGCAGCTATATATATTTGTGAGCACGATAAAACCCTTCTGCAAAGTAAAGACAACGTCTATTTTGCGAGAGTTACAATGTATTTTAGACTCACGCTGATGCTCTGGGGTTTTTTACACAGTATTGTGTGCTAAATTTGCATATACATGCATGTCTGCAACTCATCTAGTTTGAAAAAGTATGTACCACAAAGACAAAACCAACCAACCAAACAAACAAAAAACAACCAAGACAAAAAAAGCAAACCTGGCCACATTTAGGTAGGCATAAAAAAAAATAGCACAATAATTACGTTTTGATAATTCTGAACTACCAATAAATCTTAGTAAAAAAAGTGAATGCAATTATGCTTTCTTACACAGAGGTAAATTTCTCAGAGTGACTGTTCTAGTGTGGAAAGAAAGTCTTGGTTATCTGTCATCTATATGTTCTGTATCAGCAGCTAAATGCAATCATGTTTATGAATTCCCGTTGTTGCTATACCATCTATCCATTCTTAACGCAGTGCAGATACATTCCAAATTCATCATAGAATGATTTTCACATGATGCAAATTTTCCATTTTCTCTTGCTTTTCTTGTGAGGCTTCTCACAAATACTACAAAGGGTATTTCATGATTCAAGCTGATTTTCTTGCTTAATTTCACCCAACCATTCTAAAGTTAGAAATCCTCTGTCTTGGTATTTGGCCTTTTCAAGTTCATGTTAACAAATATCGTAACCTTTCTGCTCCATACTTTTTATTTGGCCAAGTTAAACATAGCAATTTCTTTTCATAGTCAGCCTTATTGCCCTAATCTCTAATTTGCCTTTAGTGTCTTGAATTAAGGCTTAATGTATCAAGGGCATTCTTTCAATGTAAAGAGTTTGGCATTCCTACTCTTGTGTAGTTAAAAGGTGCTACGGTTCATGGGATATAGCTGCAAATATGAAAAGTCTATAAAACTCTTTGCACAAGTTAGATCCTTTTAGAAGAGTTTACAAATGCATTTGGGCTACAACATTTTGGTGTTAGATAGATTTACTTGGTGCAAAATGGTACTGTTTATAAGTGTAACAAACTCCTTGTGATTGATGGAATGGCATTGTTCAATTGACTCTCACATGAACACTGTAAGAGACAGTCTCTCACTCAAATATAGAATATCATTCTTGTAATCCCACAGGACATGAGTACTTGGAATATTTCTTGAGGGACTGACTTTTTCAGAGAATTGGACCTTTACATTTACCTGCTAAATTGTATCCTTCGAGTTTTGGCAAGGGCAGGGAGGGACTTCTTCCTGTGGCCATTTCCCTGCAGCAGTCTTACTGTCATTTTATGTAGTTATATACAGTATGTTCTACACAGAAATTACTCTACAATAAAAACCTCTCTTGGCAAGCACAAGAAAAATATAGCCAAATTTTTAACACTCTATGCCTAAAATGTTTAAAATATCCAAGTATTTTCTGAGAAAAAGACTGGGATTACGCTAGTATACCTCTATTACTAAAGAGTCAGCAATGGTGTCCAGATGAACATTAGACATCTTTTTAAAAACACTAATTAGTTGTATTATCATATTACTCAACAAAACCTTATTTCCAATCAGGCTTTGTTTTATTGGAATTCCTAGGTGTCAAGTTTCCAGAAATTCCAGAAATTCCAGAAATCAGAAATTACCAAGAAAGCCAATAAAAATGTTTTGTAAGTCAAACAAATACCATCACTATATCCAGTTAAAATAAGTCCATTGAGGTCCTTAATTTAATCTTCTTTACTGCTTCTCCTTAGAGCTCAGCTAATTAGCTGCCATTTCTTGGGGTCCAAGTACAGGCCCGCAGGATACCAGGCCAGATAATAACAAGGTATTTTCTGAAGATCTGAGCATGACTCATAATACTGTATGAAGTGGCATGAAAACAAAGTATGCATGCCGACATAGGAGGCAAAAAAGTCTAGGAAAGCATTTTAATTATGTTTATACTTTCTGTGAACATAATAATAAGTACAGACAAGCAAGTAGGCAGCAACAAAACTCATGGGGATTATTTGCAAACTGCTGTAGAGTTAAACTAATTAATTAAGTGCAATTGATATTCAGTTGCATTATCCTCAATAGGATAGAGGCAGGATTTAGTTAACATGGACATTTGTTTCAACTGTATTTCTACATCAAAGAATCAAGACCTCTCTTAAAAATTAAAAGAAATATTTTCTCTAACCAAAAATATTATTGCAATGTGAATAGCAATGATGATGCTTTGTTAATTTTAAGAAAAAAAAAAAAAAGTTTGGTCAGTTTTATGCAAAGTGTTTGTTCTAATTTAAACAAATTTACATATTCTACTGGCTGTAATTGTGAAAAGCAGACAAAATAGGTTTCAAAAATTATAGGTAAGGACAAAACCAATAAAACCATTCTGTTATGGGGGGATTGACTTTTACCACATTGCAAAACAGATAATTTTCTGTTTATGGCATTTTACACTTTCTCTTAGTACCACAAAGGTTGCAAACGTCCCAGAACACTCCCACTGCTTAGAAAAAAATTATAGGAAATTTCCAGAAATGCTGATTGCATTTCATAGTGACCCTTTCCCTGAAGGTCATTAATTACAGCATATTGTAGAAAACAATGTACCAGACTGCCATAAAAACACACATAATCCTTGAGTTTTACCAACCGTCATTGTTAACATTAACTAATTCCTCTAACTCAGGTAGAGATCCAAAACCCTCACTTTGCTTTGCAAGAAACCAAAGTGTCATACTCACACTCAGAAGTCGACCACTGAAAATTAATGGAAGCCTATTGGTACCTATTGACTCTAAATTTACAGTCATTCTCATTTCTCCTTTGTATCCACTGTTCTAATTTCCACGTTATGCCCACTTTTGCATTTCTCAGTTGCCATCCTTTAAAAGATACACTGAATGCCCAGCTTAAGCTTATACATATCAAGAAGTTTTGTCCATAAAGGATAGTGGGAGTTCCATCTGTAAGTCTTCACAAACTACTGTGGTAATCACTGCTAATCAGCCATGTTTCCAATGTAGTCAATATAAATAATTTCACAAACAACATTTGCTAAGTTCTGACATGTGGCAAATGTTCAGTAGCTATGTTTAGCACATGCTGGATAACCCAAGTTCTTCATACATATTAAATTAGTAATTTTGACTCATAAAAAGGCAAAGGAAAAGAAAAAGGGTTTTAAAATCTATTTCAACTATAAGAGGAAAAATGTGTATCATGCAGGAGTGCTTCAAACTTACAGGAAGAGGTGCTTCTTTAAGATAACAAGCAAGGTACTTTTTCTAGTTTTGTACTACCAGTGTTATTACTAAAGCTTTTCCATTGCTCAGCACAGAGGAATCTTTTGATCATGTATTGCTGCTACAAGTATTGCTACATCACTCTCACTAAAGATGTAGAAAGGAAACATTAGTTGATACATGACTGTCAGAATAGTCCCTTAGGAAAAGACCTGTTTTTCCTTTATGAGGGCTTCTATACTTTCTCTAAACTTCTGTAGCTTTTATTAGCAGAAATTCTGATATTGGCTCCCTTTGGGAAGGAAATGCTCAGTTATTTCTCCCAGAGAAAGTATCATGGTTATATTTATGTTCTTTGGAGAAAGCAGAGTGACAGGAAAATGAAATATCTTCCTACTAAAATCTCAGATTTCTGTTGCATAAATTTGAATATTTTATCTGCTAATGTTACTACAGTGCCTTATGCTTTCTAGCTCTGATGTTTTCTCCTCTTATGCAGCATAGCCAATCTTACACATCAGAAGACCAGTGAGGAGAATGCTCACCTGCATTGGTTATGGGAATCGTAATCGAAAGAAAACTTAGCAGCAAAGTGATCTCCTTGGAGACGCTATAGCCTAAGACTCATAAAAATTAGAAATGCCCACAACTGAAGCATTTGGCTGAAATGTTATGGGTATTCTCTCTCTTTTTTTCTTTTTTTTTCTTTTTTTTCTTTCTTTTTTCTTTTTATTTCCCAAAAGAAAACGAAAAACGGCAGATGGAAGTCCAAGACTTTCTGTAAAAATCTAACTCTTTTATGATACAGGTGGATACTAGTTGTGTTATTGCTGTGATTACTAGCATGGCATTTGACAAAAAAACAAACTGAGTCAATAAGGACAGCCTTTGCCCGGGGTCAGCCACTCAAGTGGTGACAGAACGGAAAGCTGAGACAAACACTTGGAAGCGTTGGTCAGAGGCAGTAGGCTGGGGAGAGGAACAGACTGTACAAGCCACAATCCTGACCAACACAACAGCTCTGGAGCCACACTATAAACTTTGCCTCTCAAAATAGACACTTCCATGCTGCTCACTGCCAACTTTTCTTGCTATATTGTGATTTCACCACAGCTTCACCCAAAATAATAACTTTTTTTGAATGAGGAAGAAGCATTATCTTTAAAAGTTCTCTGCCTTTATTCCTCTGAAAAGCTTTTGGCTTGCTCTTTCCTTTGTCCGTCTTGTAGGCAGCTATTTAGAGGAACACAAATGCTCAACAGAGATGCAAAACACAAGATTAGCATTCCTCATCAGTACACATATCACAAGATCCTTGCTAGATGACAAGCACACACAAGCATAGCTGGGTAATACTACATCAAGATAACTTTTTCTTCTGCAGTGTGGCAATTTAAATGTTCTATAAAAGGTTTGCTTTTAAGTGCACGTTTTCTTTCCTTGTGTCTAACATAAAAAGCAGCTTCAATCCAGGGGTATTGAGCCATGGCAGAAATTCCACAGATTCCCCTCTCTTGCAGGATCTCAGAGTGTTAGTAAACATAACAGACAACCAATCAGTCAGGCTACGGTAACACACACATCTCCAGAAGGCAGTGAGAAAGCCTTAAATAAAACATAGTACCAGCCTTCAGTGGAGTGCATTGAGACAAATGCCAGGGATGTGAAAGGTGTCGCTGGGATTACCAATGACGTGCTAATGGTTGTTCAAGCAATCTCTGTGCCTCCTTCTCTCTGACTCACTGTCTCCCTTTGGAGGCTTCTCTCACGTCATTGAGGGACTGAGGGTTATTCACAGATCACTGACTAAAAGCAAGCTTTAGCTTCCCGCCTGCATTCCCCTGGTCCTATGAACAGGACTGAGGTCACTTCCAAGCAGCCTTTGAGCTTTTATCAATAGATCCAATAGAAAG